>JAANDG010000327.1:0-164451 GCA_036852015.1 Pelodera strongyloides | reverse complement strand
TTAAAATAACGGAACAAATTATTTGTTGCGCAATTAATAAGTAATAATTTCAGAAAACTGACTCGAAACGCAGTGTTGACAACAACAGTTCATCTGAAGAAAAGGCAGAGTCGCCCTATTCTAGCACTGTTTCTGTCGTTGATGTTACCCAAACTCAATAAACTAAATCAATAAATTATGAAACAAAGGTAAAATGCACCTTGCCACGTTTTCATTTATTCCGCACCTCACTCATGCATATTTATGTATCAAAAAATGAAAGATCAAAAAATTTTGTACGAAGCTTTTATTTACAAGTTTACACATGTAGTTCGTGCTTACATTGAGAAACACTTGTCTTTTGAATGGAGAAGGTTTATCCCTGGAATGATGATCTGAAAAATTAGCATGTCCAAGATAATAAAGAATCTTGATAAATTTGATATGAGTAAACATATGCTGCTTAGATTTTGATTTTGGAAAATTTTGTATTCGTAGGGTATTCCACGGTTACACTGAAACCATATTTAGCAGCACTCCCATTCCGCATTCTAATATGAGAGAAACAGACGGGGAATTCCCAATGGGGAACTGAGTGGTGAATATGGCATCAGGGCAGTTTCGGTATACCACGGGTGCCCGCTGGACAACCCGTGGTGCCCGGTATTCCAGGTTATTCCAAGGGCGTCTCACCCAGTAAACGAAAGAATCTTACCCTGAAAAGCCGCCCATACCGCCACCCATGTCCATACCACCGCCCATTCCTCCCATGCCACATGAAAGAAGAAACGTTTAGAAGCCTTTGTAAAATACATATTGATGAATAGGCAGTCGGTACCGTCAGCATCTACTCGTAGCCGTGTGTGCCAGTAGCACGAACTCTGGGAGTTTGCTCCCATCCTCCCACGGTGAGTGAAAGGGAAGGACTATACAAATTAGACAGACCTAGAGACAAATGTTCACAATAGGGACTGGAGGATCAGACCCAGATTCTACCAAACAGCTATGTTTGTATGGTTCACTTCAAAGACACCGTCTAGTATATACTCAGTTACTGTACCTCCCCCGTAGTGTCCCTAATATATATACTCAGTTACGGTACCTCCTCCATAGTGTCCTCCTCCGTATCCGCCTCCGCTACCGTACTGACTGCCACCGCCATAACCGCCGCCTCCGCTGTACATACTACCGCCTTGGAAGTAGCCAGCCTCGGCCAAAAGGACTAGAACGGCGAGTGTAATGAATAGTCGCAGCATCTGAAAGTAACAGTTGTTCAGTATAGCCTTGGGTCTTGAGGAACCTTTCACACAAGGGAAACTATTAGCAAACTTCTATTGATTTGCAAACTGTTGCATAAATAACGAGAATAACAGTATACAGTGAAAGTTCGTGTACTCTTGTAAAATGGAAACTTTACAAAACATAGCTACCAAACTGGGCACGGACGTTAGAGTTTGTGAGTTAGGCAATATCCATCTTGTCGTACTGTACATAGAAACTCAAAGTCTAGAACATAAGCAAAAACATGAGCGTTAGTAAAGTGAATCACAAAACGAACCTTTTCGTTGTCGTGTAAAAGGGATGTGAAGTGAACTTCTCCGTTCTATCTCTTGGCAATATTCTCCCTTATTTATACATGCCATTTTACTGAACCGGTTTCAATATAACAGTGGTCAAAAAGATTTTCAATTTCTCTCAAACTTTTTCTTATTTCAATCTTGTGTTCGGGAAAGGAGTACTAGCAATATTAAAGTCATCGGCAGAACTCTTCATAAAAAGCCATGGTTTTGAGTTGTTCTGTGAACAGACACGTTCTAGTCACTGCGAATAAACTTCCGCGTCATAAACTTTGTCATAATCGCCCGCTTAGCATCAGTTTATGCATTTTTAGAGTTATGAAGGTATGTATATGTAGATAGAGGAAGCGAGGGAGCATGGAGAGAAAAGAGGAGAGAAATACGACAAAGGAACACAGTTTATATTTACACTCGCTACTCTACGCCAATATCTGATCTCTAATCGTAATCGGTACGTTTTTCTAGTGTACTGTATGCACCGAAAACCCACAATAAACTGACCTTGAGCTCAAAGCAGTTCGCCAAACTGCTAAATTAGACCATAGACAACTATACTAAAGGTAAAGGATGGTCCCGAAATATTATTTTTATGTTGATCTTTTCACGTAAAATTATACCAATACACTGAAAATAAAGTAAATGAGTTCTCACATAGTAAGCGCATGATGTGAGGAGAATGTTATTATATAAAGCAGAAGAGTTTGCCACAAAATGTGGCAACGAAACCTTTACACGGACGAAAGAACATACAAAATATTTGCCTCAGGTGAGATTCGAACCATCAAGCAAGCTCTCAATTCATAGTCGAGCGTTCTACTTGTTCACATATAAACACGCGGTTGCACACCAAAATCTATGTTGTTTTAGTGTGTCCTCAAGAAAAGAGTCCTCAAAATTGGTAAATGATGTTGTTTTCCTAAAAAAAAAAAAGATAAAGATGTTCCTAATACGTTTCCCGACCTTTTACAGTGTAGAGTGTAGACGTAGACGGTAGTTTCAGGTTCGAGGTGTTTACCGCATGCAAGTACACAGCGCAGCTAAGCGTACCATTTGACCCTGCCTAGTACCATTAGCTCCATTAGCCATTAGCACCATTAGCACCATTAGCACAGACATTACCAATTCCCGGCAAAACAATCCAGGTACATGTAAATAGGTGATGAGAAAATAACGGATCACATCATTCATATAAGTTAACTCGTATCCTGGGGTTGTAGTGGCAAAGTCCGTTTAAAGTGGTAGTTTATCCATACATCATACTGGAAACATATAATATAGATTTAGATTTTGATGTAGTAATACCAACATTTCTATGATAATGCAAAAGCCTAAGTTCTCTGGTTGTAAGCTTATTCCAGCAGTATTTTACACTGCAAATTTGAAAAAATCAATAAATCAACAAAGGCTTTTGTCGCTTAAAAGTTTCAGTATTTAGAAGTTTAAATCACTAGAAAGGGCTTATCGCTTGTTTTGTTTTGTATTTATAAAATACCTATTCATTCCGTAACCGCCCATCCCGCCCATGCCTCCCATCATTGGGCTCATACCTGGAAATAATCAGTTAAAGCGAAATGCTAGCCTCTTTGGAAAATTTGCATATGATATGCAAATCCTATGTATCCTATGCTAATTTTGTACGATTGCCGTGGACGATCGTACAAAATTAGCATAGGATACATCGGATTTGCTTATCATATGCAAATTGTCCAAAAAGGCTAGCATTTCGCTTTAAAAATACGTAAATTCTGATCAAGAGTAAGAATTTTCAGGCTAGGTAACTTGACCTTCTACTTAGGCGGGGGTGCGTGAAAATTGGCGCACCACCCCACCGGGGCGCATCTGCGTTCACCGCTGCGACAGGCAGCAGCCCCCTACTTGACAAGTGCACTTACCCAAGTATAACTACAGTATAGGTATGAAGACTCACCGTAACCACCCATGCCACCATAACCTTGTTGCATTCCCATACCGTAGCCTCCCATTCCACCCATACCGCCCATTCCTCCCATACCGCCGCCCATACCACCCATACCGCCACCATAACCGCCCATACCGCTGCCCATACCACCCATCATCATTGGGTTATAGTACATGGCTTGGGAAACGGTAGAGACTAGGAATAAGGAGATGAGTGCGAGCAGTATGGCCATTCTAAAAAGGGAATCACATAAGTAACCGATTTCAAAGGTATTTTCAAGAGTACAAGGAGGTTGGGTTATAGTGCATCTATTGGGAAATAAGCGAAACACTAGGGATAAGATGCTGAAAGATAACTCAAGCAATAAATAGGGTTTCAATAGTAGTTCAAAATTAGTTCCATTATTGCGATTAGCAAATACCGGCCGGTTTTTGAAACGCATCGTGGACAACTGGATTCTTACGTATTTATGCTAGTTTACTCGAATTTAGCTCCTAATTTATGCCCACTTGCATTGAGTTTCAAAAAGCCGCTATTTCGAAATAATAACACATCACACATCCATGACACTGAAACTCAGAAACTTACATTATAAAACACAAGATATTAGGATTCAAACATTTTCACTAACATTACGTATGCGCTAAATTTAAAAGTTTCGCGGGAAACGTGCAATAGAAACAATGCTTACACAAACCAACAAAATTTACAACGAAATCAATAACTCCTTTAAAATTTCAATTGGTAACAAACTCGTGCAAAACTCCACTGATATTTCCGCATGTCTTTATACCGATATGCAAAGGGGATGGTGTATCTAGTCTATTTGCAGTGCTAGGAACTTCCTGTACGCAGAACATAACGCCCTTACAACCTTGTACAAATACAGTATTGGGCGTAATAACTAGATATAGTCTTGGGCTGATGTAACAAAATATGTTGAGTAGGATGTAGAGAATAACGGGAATAACGGGATAGAGTGAAAGTATTGTAGTAAAATGAAACCCTTACAAAACATATACATATCTGCCAAACAACATATTCGACGTTAACCAAATCGCTTGGCGCACGACTAGACCTCTGCGTGACTAGGTGAATTCTGAGAATCTACAATACGTGATTTTCGAATAAATATGCCGAAGATAACGGACTACTTTTAGAGACTTAACCTAACAAATCTCTCGTAGGTTCTTGTTAATCTACTAGGTCTTTCCATTTTTTAAACTCGGGTTTATCTTGTCACAAATGTTACGCTGTTGGCGGTTATAGTGCTGTGTACTGATTATAATGATGTAGTACGAGCAGAAACGATAAAAAAATAGTATTAAACCAAGTCACATCTCTACAACGCCCAACTATGGTCTTTTATATATGATCTCCATTAGAGATCTCTTAATTTGAACCGGTTAAATATCTCAATATTGTCCTTCATTTTTGTCAACTTTTCCTGTGTCAGCGAGCGAAAAAGCGCAAAAAAATCTGTCGCTGAACTCGCGCAGAAATGTAATTAATTTGTTTGTTTGATTTTAGGAAAGCTCAATCGCGTAGTTATTATACTATCATACATGAACCATAACGTTTCGATTATGATTGTATCTTATATCTTCGAATTTCACTAGACTACGTGATAAGAGAGAACCGCCCCTTTATTCAAGGTTGTTTAGAAGTTTGGCACAGTGGTCGACGCTTATGTTTTGTAACGCAGGACTCCTCATTCTCAGCGTAGTAGATGATGCGTTCCAGGTGAAGTGTTCATGTTTTTGACGCCCGAAAAAACTCGTATACTCTAGATATTATTTTAAATGATACTTATTATGTAGTAAGACATTTTCATTACGTATTAAGATTGGGTGCTGTTTTTGGCTCTTCCATGGCCCAAAGTTTTGCTGAATTTTTTTGCATAGCAAGAAGGAAGAAAGAAACACACTCCATGACACGCATACATCGCTGAGCTATGATCCGCGGAGCCACTCGACGAGCTCCCCGTTGTCACGCACAAATTCACTCATTTTTTTTGAGCCATGCGCTCACTGGCTCGAAAAATCGATGTGTTGGCAGGTTCAGGTACGTACGAGGCAAAACACATTGTTTACAAACTAATCGGGGTAAATTAGATGTTCAGCGAACTCGTCAACGTGAACCATGAACGATTACGAAGTGAAAGCAAAAATTTTGCGCAGCGACTTTTGGCAAACCGAAAAAGTCCTTTTATCTCAAGAGATGACAGTTTAAACTAATGTGATTTGAAGCACTAGGAAAGTTGCTACAAAATCATGAAACCGAAAGGTATCATCATATACTGATAACGACGTAATGACAGTTTACTAATTGTAAGTATATGTATAACTATTTGCTTGCAAGAAAACCTCTTGACACTTTACATATCAAAGGTTTATTATTTTCACATAATTTATCGCATTTTAAATCCCAATTTTGAAATATCCAATTTTATTGAAGTTTCGTTGGGAAGGCACCCTCGCCAATTTTCCATGATGTGGGTTGGTTTTTATCAGCGTCTGGAAATGAATTGAATATAAGAAAGCGTCTATTTTTTCAATCTGTGCTACATGATAAGCAAGAATAAGTTGATAAGACAGGGTTCACGAGGTCATTTTGCTGGGTTTCACTGACCCCGACAATAAGATAGCAGTCTGGATATTCTATCTATAGTCGAGTGACCAGGCCATAAATAGCTATTTTAGTGAATCCTCTATATCTTTATTGTCAACACAAAGATATGTTGTATAGGCCATCATAAAGCTTGAAATTAAAGCCTACAAGTGCTGAAAACATCCAAATTGATGGCAAGGTATGACAATGAAGAGAGCACGTATTCAGGACGGCACCTGTTTATGAATAGATTAGATTATGCGTTATAGACAAACCTGTGTTAAGAGTTACTTCCTTATCCGGGTTCCCTCCAATCACCACGCCCTGCCCAATGCTAAACTCTCCGTGTTGCACATCAGGGAAGTTTGTGTTAGGGACTTGTCCATTGATACCGTTGATAGGCGCTTGCGTATGTTGGGTTCTGATCGGCGGCAGCGGTTCTGCTACCTAAGCAAGCACATTCTACAAACACTTCACTGTATGGATACTACTGTACTCACGTGAAGACATCTGGCTATTTGTCGTGCGCAA
This sequence comes from Pelodera strongyloides, assembly GCA_036852015.1. Classification (NCBI taxonomy): domain Eukaryota; kingdom Metazoa; phylum Nematoda; class Chromadorea; order Rhabditida; family Rhabditidae; genus Pelodera; species Pelodera strongyloides. Next base: position 157,836 of record JAANDG010000327.1, on the reverse strand, counting down.
CTCGACGTCTAAGCACAGTATTGGGTCACCCCAAATAAAGGAGCACTTTACTGAACCGTAAAATATATAAAGACAGAGCAGAAAACATTTCTTTCCTTGCATAATGATCATTTGAGCCAACGTAACGATGCGACCTCAGCCTAAGTAAGCTCTTTGTCCCCTCTTTAAAAAAAACTCAATTCGTTTAAAAGTAAAATGTTCTGCAGACAATTTCAGCCGCATTGAGCGAACTGGAATTATATGAAAGGCATAATAATCGATGTCGTCGTCTCAGGTGTATGTAACAAAAGTAAAACAAACCTCTCCGTTTGCAGTAAATGGTGACAGTGAAACATGCACATTTTCGGATAGTTTTTGTTGTAGGCCTCCTGGAATAATAGTGAACCTGTCGACGTAATATCAAAAAGGCCTATCTCCCATTGCTTAACAATTGTTTCAAGGGACCGCGTATAATACTATGGTAATCATAGTCAAGAACTAACGTGGAAACACTTTATTAATATAAAATGGCATTTGTTAACAAACCTGTTTCTTCGTTATTCGGGGATTTCCAGTCTACCGGGCTAAAATAAGTAGGATAAAGAACAAGAACCTTTCGCGCGAATCGGCGTCCCGCAGCTCAACCTAGTCCCAAATTGGCGCGCGACGCTTCGCGCTACAGTACACCTGACTCTAAACTCTAACGGCATGATATTACTACGTTGTGCGTTCCATAGACTCTCGGCAACAGTCCAGATGATTTTAGTAAATCAGGTAATAAAAAAAAATCACAATCACTTACAATGCACTGACGGCAACGGCACCGAAAGATAGCAGACACGTAACGATGAAAGCATTCATTCTAAAAAGAATCTCCAGTAAAATAGTGAATTTGAACACTTACGTATGAATGGTGGAATCAAACTCGATTTGTAAACTAAGAGTTCTATGACCGCGAAAAACAGACAAGTGACCTCTCCTACTGTTGTGGAGTCCAAACGTAGCCAAAGTGTTTATTCGTAGTCTGGCAACGGAGAGCGAGAAGTAGATTGAACATGTCAGCTATACATAACGGCGACTATATATAGCAATGATACTTATGCTAATAACCGTATTTAGAATGCCTTACTATATCGTGCATAAGTATACGTTTCTAACGTTTCCCTAACATCTCCTCCCTTAAATGTGATCATATCTCTTTTTTAGCGGATCCATATTTAGCTTCTTCGGTGGGGCGCGATTCCTGAGCGGGCGACACGGTAGCTGAAAACGAGGGCTCGTCTGTAGTTGTTCCTGCGGACACGGTAGTTGTACACGGGGGCACATCGTAGTCGTCGTCGGGCGAACATCATCATCAGACGGATCCCAATCACGTTCAAGGGTAGATGGCGTCTCAGTGGTCACGTCGATGTCGTCGATGGCTGTCTTCAAATCCTCCTGGTTCACAGGCTTCGGAATGTCGAATTCATCGCACAAGATGGCGACAGCATCTTCGCAGTATCTGAGTCGTAATTGATTCGCATGTCGAGTCCAAATTAGACCAGAACTTACTTCAACATCATACATCGAATTACCACGAGTCTTCACAACACGTCCTGGAGTCCAAGCAGGTTTCGACGGTACTCGATAATCTCTTGCGAAGACAGTATCATCAATGTTGAACTTCTTCTGTTTTACTCCATGGTGACGGTTGTAATTCTGAGACATCTTCGTCTTGCTTCCCTGCAGACGAACTTTGTTTGATGCTTGTGATCCGTTCACAAGCCGAGAGATCTGCGTTGTGAGTTTTCTTCCAATAAACAACTCAGCCGGAGATTGCTCCTTGCTTGCAGAGGGACATGGTGTCGAGCGATACGTCATTAGAAACTTCTGTAGAGCTTGCTGAGTACTTCCTTCCTCCTTCATCTTGAGCAAAGCCCTCTTGAACGTATCCACGAAACGTTCTGCCAGACCGTTCGACTGTGGGTGAAACGGCGGTGAACGGAGGTGTTTGATTCCATTCTTCTGACAGTAGTCCTCGAATTCTCTCGATGTGAATTGACTTCCATTATCGGAGACAAGTGTATCCGGTAGTCCATACCGTGCGAAGATACACTGTAGCTGGTTAATCGTGGCGTTGGCGGTAGTCGTCCTCATTTCCACGATCTCTGGCCAACGAGAGTAGGCGTCCACTAGCACAAGATACATTCGACCATCTTGTGGACCAGCGAAGTCGATATGACACCTCTCCATTGCACGATTCGTTTCCGGCCATGGTGTCAATTTCTTCTTGATGGGCATCTTGGCTGCTTTCTGGCAGTCATCGCAACTCTTAACAGTTCGATCGATGTCCATGTCCATTCCGATCCAGTAGGTGTAGGCACGAGCCAAAAGCTTCATCCTAGTTTGTCCTGGGTGTCCAGAGTGCAACATCTTCAGAATCCGTCCACGGAGCACACGGGGTACCACGATCCTTGGTCCAAGAAACAAACAGTTTTCCTTGACAGTCAGATTCCGTTCTTGACTTCTGAAGTTGTACAAGTCAGATCCAGCAAGGCAATCAGGCCATTTTCCTGACTTCACAGCCTCGATAACTGCTGGTAGCACATAATCCTGTTCTGTTGCTGTCTGGATATCCTTCAGTGACACTGGTAATCGGTTCACGGTTTCCTCCAATACGGCGGCGACATCGCGTTCGATCCTTGCGATAACGACGTCTTCTTCCGGTGACGTATGTGAGGAGATCAAGCGAGAGAGCGCATCCGCCTGTCCAAAAACAGTTGTCGATCGATACTGGATATCGAAATCATATCCCAGTAGAGTCAGCGACCAACGTTGTAGACGGTTTGCTGTATGAGCTGGTATGCCTCTCTTGCCTCCAAATATTGTGAGTAGAGGTCGGTGATCTGTAAGCAACGTAAAATTTCGACCATAATATAACGGTGGAACTTACGTACAGCAAATACCAGAGCCAATCCTTCTTTCTCTGTTTGGCTGTAATTCTTCTCTGCACTTGTTAATGCACGGGCAGCGTGACAAATCGCCTTTTCCGAGCCATCCGGGAACTTGTGGGTTATCACAGCTCCAATCCCTCTCTCGCTCGCGTCGGCGGCGACGATGATTGGCAACTTCGGGTTGTAGTGACAGAGTAGAAGTCCTGAGTTGATCGTCTGCTTCAGCTTATTGAACGCAACATCACAATCTTCAGTCCAAACGAACGTAGTGTCCTTCTTCTTTAATGAGTCCAAGGGTGCACGCATGGACCTCATCTTTGGTACGAAAGACGAGTAGAACGAAACCATCCCAAGAAAGGCTTCAACTTCTTGGATAGTCTTCGGAGCGAGCATCCTCTCGATCGCAGTCGTTCTTTCCGGATCAGGACGTCGGCCATGACGATCCACCAAAAATCCTAAGAACTTAATCACTTCTTTGCCAAATGAGCACTTCTCCAGTCTCACACGAATCCCATATTTGTCGATTCGCTCAAAGAGTGTACGGACGTTTTTGTCATGCTCCTCCTCGGTTTGGCCACATACGACGATGTCATCCAGGTAGGCAGCAACTCCGTTCAAACCTGCGATTAGGTTGTCCATTAATGATTGGAAAATTCCAGGTGCGCTCTTCACACCAAAGGGTAGTCGATTATATTGAAACAATCCTCGTTTTGTGTTAACAGTCAGCAGCTCCTTGCTCGACTCAGTCATCTCGATCTGGAGATAAGCATCACGAAGATCAATCTGAGAGAAGACGATTCCTCCATTGAGTTTGGCGAAGATCTCTTCTGGTGTTGGCAGTGGGTGACGATTCAATTCCAATGCGTTGTTCAATCCGGTACTGTAGTCGGCACAAATCCGCACGGCTCCGGTCTTCTTCTTAACAACCACAATCGGTGCAGTCCACTTACTGTAGCTCACTGGTGTCAGAACTCCCATGTTGACGAGTCTGTCGAGCTCCTTGTCCACTTGTTCTTCTACGGCAAACGGCACTCCTCTCTTCGGCACGAAAATCGGCGTCGCTTCCTTCTTCAGCACAAGGTCTGCAGTCATCATCGTACAACGTCCTAGTTCTTCTTTGAACACATTTGGATGTTTGAGTTGTAGCTCTTCTCCGAGCCTTCCAGTAGCTTGCACAGCACAACACGTAGTAGCAAACGCTTCTTGAAATGGCGGTATTTGGTCAATCCACTCGATTCCTAGCAAGCGAATATTCTTCGTAACGTAACACAATCCTTTCCCTCGGAATTTCTTCACGTTGAAATCGGTATCGAACGCTCCATCCACATTGATGAGCGATCCATTGGCGGCACGTAACTCGACAGACGATTTATCCAAGGACGGCGAACCCAAACGCCTCCACGTCCTCCGGTCGATTATTGAAACGTCCGCGCCGGTGTCCAATTGCATGACAATGTCCACGTTCCGGATAGTAACCGTGACATTCTTCCGGCCTTCGATCCTATTCAACTTCACCACAGCTTTTATGTTCCTTCTCGAATTTGGACAGCTGCTTGCCCAATGCCCAGGCTTTCCGCAAGCATGGCAATTTCCTTTCCTTGGAGCATCCTTGACATAGCCTTGGTTCTTGCTATCGAATCCACGGTTAGCATTGAATCTCTTCGGAGTCCATTTCTTCTGATGGACAGGAGCGACGATAAAACTCTTCTGTTCTTGCACTTCAGCATCCTTGACTAACGACATCGATAGTTCACACTCGGTGACGAGATTCTTCAATTTCGTTCCACTATCGCTTTCCAATTTGCGAATTAAGCGCTTCCGCAAATCCTTGAACTTGCTTTCCTGAAGTCCCGCAACGAACAGCATACACTTCATGTCGTCCTCCAACATCTCCTTGACACGACCACGCTCGTACAGTTGATTTACACGAGCTGCGTACGTTTGAAAATCCTCCATTTCATTTTTCAACACTCTAAAAGCGTTGAATCGTCTCCGGAACAGTGACATCTTTTCTCCAAATAATTCGCCAAGTACAGTTTTTGTATCCTGGTACGACATCTCAGCTGGCTTCTTTGGTAGAATGTGATCCACGTACATAGCATAACTCCTTGAGTCGAGTTTGCTAACAAGCAGACTGGCCCGGTCAGACTCTCCAAGCGAGCTGCCTTCCATCTTCACCACGTCTTCGAAGCGGGTGATCCACTTGTCGAATGTACATCCTCCTTCCTCATCGTATTCGAAAACCACTATACGGCTGGCCAGCGCGGCGGCAACCGTAGCAGAATCCTGACGATGATCCGGAGCGACAATTGATCCTTCCAGCGTATTCACTCTTGTCATCAGTTCCTGGAGCATCTCCTGTTGAGCCTTCAACAGGTCCGTGAGCACCTGCTCCGTCTTCGGTCGTTCCTTGGTCTCAGCAGGCGACGACATCTTCTTTGAAGAACACCAGAGCAGTGGCTATCGAAACGGTATCAAAAGTTACCGCACACAAGAGAATAAGAATACTGTACTCAAATCAGCAGTAAGAATACTGTACTACCGATTCTGTGTTTGGTGTTACTTTGAGTCTTGACAGTAAGAATACTGTACTATCAAGGCCTCGCAGTTACTTTCGAATCGCCAATTTCGAAAATCCAATCGTTTCGAAAATCCAATTTTTCGAAATTCCAATTTTCGAAAATCCAATTGTTTCGAAACTCCAGTTGTTTCGAAACTCCAATTGTTTCGAAAATCCGCTGTTTCGAATTCGAACCCTGAACGCCAATTTGTTGTGGAGTCCAAACTCCAAACGTAGCCAAAGTGTTTATTCGTAGTCTGGCAACGGAGAGCGAGAAGTAGATTGAACATGTCAGCTATACATAACGGCGACTATATATAGCAATGATTCTTATGCTAATAACCGTATTTAGAATGCCTTACTATATCGTGCATAAGTATACGTTTCTAACGTTTCCCTAACACCTACTAATCTTCTAATACTACCCCCTTTAAAGGGAATACGTATGCCCTTTTTGAAGTTAAGCTGTATTAATAGAATGTGTGTTCCTCATTAAGGAAACAACAACAAAAATTGTTAAAAGTTTCCCATTTAAAAGAAAATGATTTTCAAAGTTCATCTTTTCCATAGTAAACGCGTTGCTTGACCCCCTGGCTTACACGGCAGTGCTGATGGAGCAAAATTTTTTGCATATGTGTGCATACATCGGCATATAGCATGCAACAGCGACATATTTGCATGCAAATGAGAATATTCGAATTTACATATTCAGTCGCCTACTTAAATTCATGTCTGGTGTGGAAACTCTAGTTTCGCAGTTGTTTTGCTCATTTTGAGTGCCTACATATTCCCTTTAAAAAGGTCCAAATATTCAAAAATTCAAAAGCTGTGCAAACTCACTCAATTCACACTCACACAAACAATGAATCATATTGTACATTTGATGTCATTATTACAGAAGCGAATTATTTTTCCGTTTTGTTTACGTTGGTTTGAAGAGCCACGAGCCATCACCGTCAACACAAAACTTCGCCCACGGACGGAAGATATTAAGTGGGCGACAACAGCGCGCAGAATGCGCGCCGTGTTTGCGCGAAATGTCTACTATTTTGGTTGGCACAACCTCCAAGGGGCACATATTATTTCGCGTATACTAGTCTTCTACTATAGCTGAGTAAGCATAGCATATCTCATTACCACTACACCTCAATTAGACCATAACATACCACAAGCCAAGCCACAAGAAAGCAAGTTTGAAAAGTGACAACTACTGAAAATCAAATTCTTGTGTAATTGATCTATGAAGGTTTCAATAATCTCAGTGGATTCGAGGGTAACGCGTTCTTTGCACAGGATTTTCCTCTTGCCAAAGTACTCCATAATTATTCCGACCATTCACAATAAACCCACATCATTCCGAAGAAGCTGAACAAACAAAAAAAACCCACATCATATGACCATATTGGGCTCAACGAAACTTCGAATGTCATGGAAATAAACACCAAGCACCTACACTATCAGTGCCTCATTAAACTCCCCTTATATTACCAAAGCAGCGAGCCAATTAACATCAATAAACCCTAGTATAGTATTAACCCCTTTCGCCGCACCGCTCACGTAGTACTGTCTACTACTGTCTAATACCAAAACTCGCATAAAACAAAACTCAAAAAATTTATTCATGACGTCACCACATTAATATAACCAAAATCTAAACAAATGTAAGAGATCTCTAAAAATATGCTAAAGTAAAATAATTAACCGGAATCTCTAGTTTCAACCAATCACCAAGTAACACAAACTAAAAAAGTGAAGCAACGTGCTAACATAAGGCACTAGTGTAAATTTAACGGACCAAAGAAAACAACACTAACATGGAATGAAATAGCATAAATTATAACAAACAGGGTATACTCGTCCTGGAGGCGGCGAAATATCTTAAGCACTTCTCCACTTCTCCTTACCGTAACGTACCCTACCTTAGAGCCTTAAAGGTCTTTAACCACTAAATAACAACTCAGTGCTTAGGGGGCACTTCAAAAGCTGCATACTGCTCGTTTGTCTGCTGTGTGACCCGGATGAAAGTGGCGCGCTTCGACAGTTCCTGCAATATAACAAATAAACAAATGAATAAATAAAGAGATCTTCCAAAATAAGAATTCTATCAGGGAGAAAAAGAAACAGGTTAGCATAACTGCGTAACTTAAATAATAAACGCTGATAAATGAGCTTTAACTCTCGGTTTCAGAACAATAAGTTGGATAGGACTTAGGACTGGAAAAAGTGTCAAACGTGAAGCCGGAAAAAATTCAAACTATTCAGATACGTTGCGACTTGCAACACATAATTTTCCAAATTTTGCTACTTATTGGATTTAAAGGCACTAACTGACTACTAACAACAAACTGAACTCTACCAAAGAATGACTCGGTGAAACATTCAGCTTCAGAACAAAATATTACTACAAAATAAAGAAAAAAGTAATATTATGTAAAACAAAAAGTAAGCTTACTGGTGAATTGATTTATAGCAAGTTATTATTTTTTCTCAAGGATCCTGAAGCTTATCGTTACCTGTGGCTTACTATGCCAACCTTCTTTTCATCATTTTATATGATGCACACTTATATGTAGTGTCAATAAAGTTACTTATTATTATTATTATTATTATTATTATTAAAACAAACCTTCAAGTGCTTGGATCCCGTGTAAGTGCACGCCGATCGGATTCCTCCCAGAATATCTTGCACAGTGTTCATCACGTCGCCTCTGCAATGGAGATAAATATATACAAATAACAAATTATAATTTAGTCTTGCCTTGCCTTGCATACGATTACCTTGGGCTGGGCATACCGGCCCAGAAATCGCTGGGCCTACTGCACACACGAATAAATATAAATACTGTAGGTCGGCTACATGTAAAATTAGTAAAAGAAACAAGAACAATAGTAAAAAAAAACAGCAATGCATTAATGCATAGAATCATAGAAAGCAGTAAGAACTGCATAACACAAAACAGAGTGGTATAACGTATAACAAAACACTACTCGACCGACTACATATAATCTTAGCTATGTCCTAAGTAATGCTTAACATAATATACCCTAATACCAAACCAAACATATATATGTGTAACGTAACGTACCGGTACGGGATCGTGGTCGTCTTTCCCTCCGATGCCCTATACTCAGCCACACTTCCGTGGTGCTTCTTCATAGCAGTGTCGGAAGACATACCATAGAAGAGCTTGTACTTCCTAAACAAAGTATTATTTATATTTTGCTTTATCGCGCTCAACGATGCTAAAATAATGTTAGTGCACTAATCTTTACCGTCTGCTATGAATATTTTCCGAATATTACTTATTTTCAAAATTTTACACAAATATAAAAAAACTACGGTCTGTGGTGACTACGAATGAAATTATGTGGAGTGCAGTGCATGCGAGTATCGCTCGCCATATTTCGAAGATGTCTGCGTCCCTTACCATAGCATTATTCAAATAATAAATTAACATAAGAAGCAGATTTCCTTCAACACGACTCACTTCCCGTCCTTCTCAATCAGTTCCCCACCACTTTGGTCGTGGCCCGCGAACAACCCGCCAATCATCACAAAGTCGGCTCCTGGGATTAAGAATTATTGAATAGAAATAGAACTCTGGTCGTACGGCACACGGCCACAACTGATAACACTTACTTATAGAATAAGACACCCAAACTGTCTAAGCAATCCGCAATGCTCTAGTGGTTCAGTTCAATGTACGGAAAATCACTAGCGCAAGTTCAAAACAACATAGCTTCAATCACAGTTACAATTACAATCAATAGTGATAACATGGAGATCAGACAACGGCGTATCTAAATTAATCTCTCATTATTCAAACAATGGCATGGCATCCAAATCCAAACCAAGCCTAAGCGGCCTAAGCCCCACACACACCTGCTCCAAAGGCCTTGGCCACATCTCCGGGATTCGTACATCCTCCATCCGAGATGACATGTCCATTCAGACCGTGCGCCGCATCCGCGCACTCCAGCACGGCGGACAGCTGAGGATAGCCAACTCCGGCCTTCTTACGGGTCGTGCACACGGATCCGGGTCCGATTCCGACCTATACATATTTAAATTGTTTTCAATGTGTTAGCCCTTCAAAACGAATTGGACATCAGACAATTGCCGCAACTCGTTTATATTTATTGATGTTTCAACTAGTTTATTAATTAAGAAATAAACTAGATGAAAGTTGAAACGGTCCCACAGCTGAAACTGGAACCATGGAAAACGATGCGTTGCGTGAGAACATATCAACTGATTCCATTGTATCAAGGTGCGCAGTCTCAAGCATGTGCGTTCATCTTTCTTTACAACTTTACATAGTTCAACCTTCTTTCTTAAAAAAAAAATGAAAATATATACCTTAACAACATCGGCACCAGTAAGAATCAGCTCTTCAACCATTTCTCCGGTCACCACATTTCCAGCCAGAATTGTGTGCGAGGGAAATTCTTCGCGAACCCTGAAAATCACAATCATGTATTCATATTTTATTGAAAAGAAAAATAACTAAAACTAACAACTGGCCACTGGGATACGTGACTCGAGTTAACGATTCGCAAGTCAAGTTAGATGTTATACATGAGCGTTGTGAACAGGAACAAAGTTGAACATGCTTCTAGCTAGAATTGCATTTTCTCGTTTTATATTTATCGATTTGGTATTTCCTTGAAAAAACTTGTGCGACATTTTATGTTCGTAGTAAATGTTATGTTAGGTTAAGTGGAATTGTTTATGGAGATTCGCATACGCATTCGCTTCATAATTCGCGATATCCTCATTCACTCAGAGGTTATACCTTATACCGCGCTGCGTAAACGAGTGGTATTATAGCATGTTCGGCGAATAAAGATACCAAATAATAACTCAATATCAGTATTAAGTTACCTCTAGAAGCCAAACTCGTTTCGAATTAAGGGTTTAATTTAAAAAAAAAGTCAAACATACTTTCTAATGAAGTCCACAAAGTACTGTGAATATCCGTTCGCAACGTCGATGCAAATGGACTCCAGCTGGGGAATTTCATTGCAAATGGTGCGAAGCTAAATTAAAAAAGGCCATTTTGTTATGCGTTAATAATACTTGTATACTAATGGTAAGTACCCAGCTAAATAAAATAAAAACTATAGATTCGAACACTCATTTATGACTCGATAGGTAGGAAGTGAATTCACGAATCAGTCTTTCTTCATTAACTTCATTTTCGCGATTGGGACAAAGAACTCCATAAAACACAAATACGGGCAGATTTCCTACTTATAGGTCCCTTACATTTATTTATTATGAAAGGGAATAAGAAATAAACGAAAGGGACCAATAAGTAGGAAATCTGACCGTACCACTAAATTTCGTATGACAATGGAATTAAACGTAAAAAAAGAATGTATCTATGTGACTATCTCAACGGGAACACTCACAAAGGTAATTTAAAGAATAAGTTAAAGAAATACCTTGGTGAAGTCGGCATCTGAAATCCCCGATGAAACTGCAGTGTGCTTGAAGAGTTCAGCATCGGATCGTGCGGCAAATGCTTTCCATTCGTCAACCTACAATGCAATTAAGAAATTGGTAGCAAATTCACTAATAATTAGCTAAATTATCCAGGAAACGTAAAAGCGAAGAGCACAAATTTGATCAGATTATCATAATAATAATACTATCACACCAAAATAATAAATTGCATAGTTCTTCTTCCTATTGTGAAGATGTGAAGCCCACTATTCTATACAGTCATTTACGCTAAATCGTATTTTATAATGACTTCACGACTTCGACCAACTAACCGAACCTAGCCACGGAAACCTTAGATTTATTCAGAATAGAGCTGAGCACTGACACTGAGACAGACATCTCAAACAGAAAAATAAAGTAAAACTTACCGTGTAATGTTTGTGAATTGTGGTGAACATCTTATTCTTTGAAAGCACATCGGCCATCTCAAACGTGCCGACGGTGTCCATGTTGGCGGCAATAACGGGCACTCCAGCATATGCCTTCTTGGAGTTGCGGAACGAGTATTCCCTAAAATTTTGCATTTTCTATTTATGGAGAGAAATTGTTGTACACTGACTGTGCAATCAATAATCTTCATATCGTGATTATTGATTGTACTATAATCAGTACTATAATCATTCAGGTAAATCCGAATATTATAAGTTTAGTTAAAAGTAAATAAAGGCCATATTTTCGGCACAAAGTGGGTATAAGGGGTCATTTTCACCGCGCGCGGCGGCGCGGCGAGATTTCGCCGCGGCCCCGCCCCTTTTCCAAAATTTCACATATTTTTTCAAACAGCGTGGCCCGAGGGTGACAAAATATTATTTTCACTCTCTCCGTCTACAATAGAGCCATAATCTTCTCACGTGTTAAGCTCTATACATGGCTGTGGATTTGTCGAAATATAGTTTAAAAAATGAGAGTTTTCAAAGCATAAGTAGGCTGACATGCTAATTCTGTGGAAGAATCGAGGCTGCCCTTCTTGTGGTATGCACATAGCTTACTAAAGCAAGGAGAGAAAACCAAAAAGATCCAGTACTCGTTCTATTGAGTTTCCCATGTTTGTGTGTGAGAGAGTGAGGAAAGGACAGGGATGCCTCGGGCCACGGCATAGGATATTAATCAACCCATTTGGTTACGGTTCACTCTTTTTTGTGGCCCAGCTTATTTGGTGACCTCTTGGTGGCCAACTTTCATCGAAAACTGCCATCAACTGGTCACGAACCAGTCACCATATGTTTTTTTTAGTAAAAACCATTTGGTGACTGGCCAACTACGGGTTTCTTGTGGTTTAGGCAATAGTTTGGTTTTCCAGTGTGTGCGCCCGTATTTCTGTAAAAGGGGCGGGGCCGCGGCGAAATCCCGCCGCGCGCGGCCTGACCCCCTATACCCACTTTGTGCCATATTTTCTGTTATATTTCACTAAAATTGGTATAATTTGGAGCGAAAACAGAAAAACGAAGAGAGAGCGCAAGAGCAGAGCACGAACCTCACAAGATCCACATCGGCTCGAGATTTGAGTGTGCTTCGCTTGGGCCGGAGTAGCACATCCTTAAAGTCAAGCTTCGGCTCTGTCTCAATACGAGGCATGCCTGAAGATCAGAATGAAAAGCCTTGTTACAGCTGAGAACGAGAACTAACAGACAACAATGTAAAGCAAAAGTAAACCACAAACAGACAAACACATAAGTTATGACCCACATCAAAGACCCGCCCGTTCCCCGTATCGCGAAGAACAAAGATTCAGGTAAGTTACAAAAGTTGAACCAGCTATGCACTTAAAAGACAATGAAGAAGTAGTATTCGACTTTCGACAAACATAGATCAGCTAATCTGCTAATCAGCTTCATTCAGGTTCAGCCCGTTCAGCGTTCAGCATCACAAAAAAGAACAGCGTTAACAATAACCAGACATAGCAAGGCAGGATAGTAAGGGGATAGCATGGAAATGTAAAAATTCGTATCAAATCATATCAATTTTCAGGGTATCATTCGCAGTGTGTGTTATCAGACAAAACGCCAACGGTCAAAGAGATAGCAAGGGACTACTGAGCATAGTGACCGGTACTAAATGAGATTAGACTATTCTAATTGTAAGAAAATATAATCTCTATAACGATACAAACTGAAGGAAGTGACGAGGAGCAAAAAAAACAGAAAGATCGTCGTCGTAAAAACAGTGTTATGAGCCCACAAAATCACGAAGCAACAATTCCCCGCATTTGTATGCAAAGGAGTGAGTGCGAGATAAGTCCACAACAAACATAAATTAACAAATGACAAGTAAAATAAAGTAAATAGATAAAAACAAAATCGAAATGAAAAAATGAAGAAATCGAAAAAATTCAAAAAATTGTCACTCCACTATTTGTATCCACCGTAGTATTTTACAGGCAATGTTTGTTATTTAGAAGAGGGATGGGTGTAAACTAATTATGAATATTCCCTACCGTACATCAAATGAGACCAGTCCAGCTAACTGAGCTAACAACGATGGAAGTCATAATTCTTGAAAATTGTAGAAAGCTTTACCTAAGCAAACACATGATAAAAAGTTTATAATACATCATATTTTGATATAACTACCGTTTAGAGTGCAATCAAAGCCTATCAATCATCTTGACCCAGTTCTTCTGTCTAAAAACACACTAGATCGAGCATCTAAAATTGATGACCTTGTAGATTACATATCCCTTCACTCAATACTCCTACAATTATTCTGATCGTGGAACATTATCCTACTACATGCACTTTGAATGGTTTTTATTTTGATTGTCAATCATTTACTTGTGTAGCCTAGTATGTGTATGATAGATGATGTCGTAGTTTATCTTTAATTTTGAACCTAGAATATATGTTACAACATCAAATCTTAGATAACTGTAAGATAAAGCAGTAAGTTAAAAGAAAAGGGGAACAATTGACATTGTCGCTTGCTACTTGAATGAGAATGAGGCTAGATTTTGGCGTCGGTCGTTAGATCGTTATACAACCTTAACTATTTGCTAGTGGCATTACATACGTGTAGATAACCTCCAAGCAGATATCTATATGCTATATCATCATCATAGTTTGCCAGCAGCATGTAACTAACCTAGTGAAATCTTCAGAAGCCGCCGCTATGCTATAGCTATAGAATCGAGTCGAGTCTCTTAGTTATGTTATGGATACTAGAGCGTAATATAAGGAAAATAAAAATCTAAGGGTTTCTAAATGAAGAAGCGTGTATAATGTAGACAATACATAAAATTCCGCTAGATCGAGAAACTTGTAGTGAAGTTTTTTTTTCAGAAATGCCAATAAAAGTTATTATAATCGGTAGCGGGCCGACGTCTCTGGGCGCAGCTTGTAGGCTTCGAGAACTGGAATCAGAACGTGGAATTGATTTGCAGGTATTTCCGTTTTCTCTTCATTCATTGAGAAGTTGGCGCGTTAGCCGCGCTGTTTCGGCGATTGGCACGCCGTTTCTTTGCGGCGTGCCCCGCGCCAATTCATATGTAGCTAGTGGTGCGTATTATAACTGCTCCACATGCATTTGTTAGGAATGTGTGTTGGCAGATAGTGAGATAGTAGCTTAACATAATATATATCGATTCACACTTTTGCGAGGTGTAATCACCATATGAATATGACGTTTCTAGTTTCTCAGTCTGATTGTGAGATAATGAAATTCTTCAGTAATAACATTCAAAAAGACTTTATGAAACATTTAGGTTTCGATATTGGAAAAAGAATCCGAAGTCGGTGGACTCGCCCGCTCCGTTACTGATAAACGGGGATTCACTTGGGACCTTGGAGTTCACGTCACAGGTTACATTCTAGATTTTGTTTGTAAAAATAAATCGTTTAAGTTTATGTTCTGTGCTTGCGACAAGATCACAATCAGGGCTTGCGGTTCTTTTCTTTACATTAGTTTCTCAAGCTATATGAAGGGCGTAACGAGTAATATTTGAAATATAGTACTTTACTTTTACTGCATAAAATATGAGTGATAGGCTTCTTGTAGGGACTTAATGCTGAAATAGTAAGGTAGAGGCAGTAAGATAGTAAGGTGCTAAGGCTAAGGTAGTACGGTAGTTCAGTAGTGTAGTTGTAACCAAAACTATAATCTTTCTTTCTCAGGAACCAGTAAATACCACCGCTTTCTCCGTTTCATCGATGCGGCTGTACAGGAATGGAACGAAATTCCTCGTTGTGTGAAGGTTTGATATTTTTACTAATAGTTTTTTATATTATTTTATTTGCAACATATGTGTATGTATGTAAATCACGTGCTACAGTTTCATGCTATACTAATTATTAGATTTATTAGATTGTTACTGTTCCACCGATGTTTGATGCTCCAATAAACATTACATTTAGGCAAACATGCGTCATGTGCTGAAGAATGAAAATCCTTTACTAAACTATGTTCCATATCCCGTGCAAGAAGCGATACCATACTTTCCAGAACCAGGTTTGCTTTATTTTATTTAAAAACGATAAAAATCCTTTATTCGCGTGCTGTCCAATATGTTCAAAACTTATGAATTGGATGCCTAGAGAGCAAAAAGTTTTGTTTCCTATAAAATGTTACCTGAACGTCCTGAACGACCTTCTAAATTTATTCCTCAAACAGTTTACAACTAGATGCGCTACTATAATGATAAAATGTATGTGGTCCATACTCCATACATAGGCAACATAGGACCTAGGTCCTATGCAATCGCAACTGATCGCCAGTTGCTCTGCTAATACCTACGACCCAAGGTCCTAAGACCTAAGGTCCTAGGCCTGTTGCTCGGCTAATGCCTAAGACCTAGGCTCCTAACACTTACACAAATAAGACATTTGTTTGTTTCTTATGTTACCTGTAAATCTCTTATGTTAGCTGTATGTTAGCTGAAAAACCGCGAGAAAAAAGTTAAAATATGTATATCTAAATTTCCAGAGAAGAGCACATGCTTGGCCGAAGTAGCGCACAGCGCTTCCCATTGTGCCAATGAAATTCCGAAGAATTTTTGCGAGTTTACGCGGCGAGCTTTTGGACAAACGCTACAAAATTTATTCATAAGACCGTATAATGAAAAGGTACGGTGGTATACTTGTTCCTTTCATTATTATTTTTTGTGATTGTGAATCGTTATGTTTCATCACATCCACTTAGTTCAGCCGACGGAGTTTTGATAATTTGGTTACTGCAATAAGACACGGTTTAGCAACATATGTGAGACTCAAAGAAAAATATATAGATGGAAACATTGTAGAGGAAACGCAAAAAGGCTTGATATGACAAAACAAACAGAGCGGCAAAGAAATAATTAAAGAAAAGGCATAATAACTGCCAGTTCTTTCTTGAAACGTATGTCAAGTAACTACATTAGCATGCATTATATGGCAAATGACCATTATTAGCAGACAAAATCGACCCCAATTCGACCCCACTTTGCATAAATACATAAGAATTCAGTTATTTAAGAATTCAGTTTCAAAAACCGGCTACTATTTCGCTTTAAGGTTAAGATAAACGAAAAAAGTTAAGGTTTGGACAGTTTCCCTTGACGATATGAACTGCGAATGGGTTGAGGGACGAGTACCGCGAGCAAACTTGGAACAACTCAGAACCAGGTAGATTATATTTTTATTAGAGAACCAGACGGCCACGCCGCCTGAGGCGTCTTTCAATCCTTATGAAACGGTAAGCTTAGGTGAAAATCTTGTGAATGAAGACAAGCACAAATAAGTTCTTTTGCATAATGAGCTTCGATGGAACTCGACACCCCCTTTATAAGCCGGCGGAACAATTTATTTAAATGATTTCCGTAACGCGCAGAGTGCTAGCGCACACTACAGTTACTCTTTTATATAATGAGATAATAATCTGTGAACCACCTTCTTTCTAAATTTCATTTTAACTGTTTTTCAATGGAAGGGCACCGTCTCTTACAGTTACCATCATTCATATTATGGAGAGAAAGAAAATCAATCAATAGTTATCACCGATCTTGACGATCAATACCATTTTCCACAATTTCAGATGCAGTCTTCCCATTGAAGTACTTGATCACCAAGAACAAACGAAACCAAAGGTTTTGTTTCGGTACGTGTTTTTTCTCTGTTTCCAACACCAACATTATCGTTCTGTAAATCGACCGTTCTTCATTCCAGTAGACCGCGAGTGCACACGAATAAACTCGAATTCGGATAGTTCTCAGGTTTTGTCCCTAGGTGACTCAGCCAAATAGTTTCTTTTCAGGTAATTTCTTATTCAACTCTTGAACCGTTCCAGATACCCGAAAAATCTACGCGGCGTCGGTCAGATGTGGCGGAAAATTTCGGAATTTCTCCCAAAACACTGGATGCATTTCAACAAGAATGTGACACAAATCGACACAAAATTGAAAACGGTGTGCATAAACTTAATGTATGATTCAGTAAATGTGGAAATACTTCAATGGATACTTATTGGACAAAGTTGGCTGTAGACAAGGAGATTAAAATAACGTGACATTGGAGTTTGACATGACCTGCTGTTAGGATTACCAACATATGCCCGTATCGTCGTCTACGATGTTCGAATAGTTCAATAATCTACCGTAGTCTGAACTTTGAACTCAGAGGGAGTATTGAAATAAAAACTCAAAGACAAACTGGAAAAATTCCAGGTAATATGCGCTGACAATTCCGAGTTCGAATACGACTACATTATCTCGACGATGCCAATCGTGGAACTTGGAAGAGCGACAAGTTTAGCTCCACAGATACAGCTTAAACATTCGAAGGTATATATGACCCTTTTTAATTTAGAAATAGGAGGAGGTTGTACCACATGATATACATGCGCAGTGCAGCCTAAACCCACCCTTGAATTTACGAGATGCTCTAGAGACTGTATGTCCCCGAGACCCGAGAGAGAGAAGGAAGAGAGAGAGAAGGAATAGAGAAAGAGAGATAGAGAGAGAGAGAAAATAGAGAGAGAGAGGGTGAGAAAAAAATAATTTATGACTCCTCAGGTAGTCCTCGTCGGCCTTGGCATCCGTCGACCGCAGCCCGATTTCGCAGAATCCGTCTCATGGGCGTACTTTCCTCAACCCGAAACCGTATTTTATCGGTATGTTTTTTGCCAAGTTGTCTCCCTTTGCTAGATTTTTTGCATTTAACATATAGGACTACAAGATCCAGAATATGTTCCAAAACCACGCACAATATCCCTTTGAATGTTTAGATGCACATTCATCTCAAACTTCAACGAGCATCTCACCCCAAATGTGGCCCTTTTCTGGAGTTTGGTGTGCGAGATCGGATTGGACGTGGATGCCGACGTCGATGGAGATCATCTCGTAGAGAAGACAGCTGCAGGTCGGGGCACACAATAATGTTCAATGTTAGGTTAAAGCGAAATACCGGCAGGTTTTTGAAACGCATCGTGAGCAACTAAATTCTTGCGTATTTATGCTAATTTACTCGAATTTAGCTCGACTTTTTATTCTAATCTATGCTCGCTTGCATAAGCTGCATAAGAATGCTCGTGTACTCGGTTCGTTTCAAAACGGGCTGGTATTTCGCTTTAACCTTAGTGAACATCGTGAGAGACGGAGCAGTTGCAAATATAATATAGTTTATTGATCACCTATATTGCGAAGACGTGCATAATCAAATGGTTACACTAATGGTAAATGGAAGATTGTAATATACCCAACACACATACAGTAACATGAGGGCATCCAGAGCCACCCAGATTTCCGCTCTAATCAAATCACCCCATATTTAGAACGCGTAGAGAATAGTGGATATCATTGATTATTTTGCAGACCTTACCAGAGAGGGTGTTTTACCGGAAGATGCAGAAATTGTCGACAAATGGCTTCATGTTCTTCCTTATGGATATCCAATACCAACAGGTACCAATTTTGATAATCGTTTCTTTTTAGTGTATACCTTATTATTATCAGGTGGCGCAGTGCCTAGGTCGCGGTCTCAAGATCAGCGCAGGCCCTGCGGCTCGTGGGTTCGACTCCTGCCCCGGGCAGATCAAGCCTTCTCGTTAGAGTACATTGGTAGCAATTTCGTTTGCTGAGGAAAAATGTGCTGAATCGCTTGGCCAGGAAGTGAACTAACTGAACCAAAAACCCAGAGCAGGTTGAACCGTGTTTTTCAGGCACCGGACCGGCGCGATGTTCAGAAATCTCGCGAACACGGGTTTAACCTTAACCTTTAACCTTTATGGCACCCTTTAGTATTCAGTTAGAATCGGTATTGTACGTGCATTTCCATGTATTGACGCAAATGTATATGCACTTATTGGTAAACGGAAAGGTTCTACCCATAAGCAGCTGAGAATTGAACCCCATGACTGAAATTCATGGTCCGTCCACTCTAAGCTTCTTGGACTTATAATTAGGCTTGCGTATGCCCTAGGATTGCGTATGCCTTAGGCTTGCGTATGCCTTTGCATAGGATTAGGCGAGTAAGTAGGCTCTGGCATGGCATATCCTAACTTGGATTAGGCTTAGGCATTATTACATTTCTCAGCTCAGTTGTTCAAATCGTAAATTTTCTAGTAAATCGCGATGAAGAGCTAGCGAAATGCATGCCGCTTTTTGAGAAAAATGACATCTACAGCAGAGGAAGGTGAGTTTTGAAATGTTTCATTATTCAACTACCAATCGCATTATTTTCCGGTAATTTATCTGGCCACTGTTAGTTTTTGATAGCCTCAGTACGTACAAAATCAAGAGTTGTGTAGTTAACTGAATGAATATATGGCTATTACTAATTGTGGCTTTATACTATTTTAATAGATAACCTTTTTGGACGTTATCATTTCGTGCTGTCATTTTTCCATGACGCACCAATTTAACATGATTTCGAGCATAAGATATGACGACGTAACCTATGTTTACTTATTGTTAAATACGCATGTAGGTTTGCGTAAGGCAGGTAGGATAATTTACACATTAATTATTTACCTTGGATTTGTTTACCTTGAATTCATTTAGATTCGGATGTTGGAAGTACGAGGTGGCCAATCAGGATCACAGTTTCACAATGGGGATGGAAATCGTGGATAAGATTTTTGACGGAACACCGGAAACTGTATTCAAATTGTAGTCAGTTAGAGGAAATGCATACAGTATCATGCAACTAAACTGCCAACTAGCATTTATTTCAATATTTCCAGGTGATCTAATACAGACGCAGATACAATAGAAAGAAACCCCCACAGTTTCTGCTTCACAATATTTATAATATAATATAATATTTATTACGCGCTCAAAAATGTAAACGCAGACTTTGTTGTCCTTTGTTGACGAAAGTAGTCTTGAAGTTCTTCTCTCTCTCTTTTTTTAAAAAGTACTTAAAAAGTACCAAAAGGCAATTAATTCATCGTTCCAAGTTCTCTTGTAGCTGTTGTGGTATGAGTATGTGTATTGCTGTCTTTATTTAAAGCAAAATACCGGCCGGTTTTTGAAACACATCGAGTAGACAAGCTGACCAGCATTCTTACGTAATTATGCAAATGAACATAAATTAGAATAAAGAATCGAGCTAAATGCGAGCAAATTAGCAAGAATGCGATGTCCACGATGTCCACGATGCGTTTCAAAAACTGGCTGGTATTTCGGTATTTCTCTTTAAAATTCGGACACCGATCTCGAAGCGAGCAGTTCGAGCTAGTCTTACACCATGTTATTAACTTTTCAATACATGTTCCGCCTACGTTTAAATCTCCTAATAAGAAAGCGCCTAGAGGTAGCGGCACCCGCGCGACCTTTTCTTTGTGTATATATTTTGTTACTCTCCTTTATTTTTCACTATGTTGTCATTCATATGATTTACGCTACTCGAGAGTGAGAGAGCTTTGTAACAATAACCTTTACTGGCAGACACAAATAAATAAATAAAATGAAATAAATTAGCAACATTGGTCAAATTCAATCAAATAAAGTGAACATTTGAGAAAAAAAACGTGATCAGTGGTTATAAACGTGGCAGAAAATTCCTGATGCCCTAGGAATCATATGATATCGATTTCCCCCAAAACACAGAAGAAATCAATAATAATGATAAATTAATATACAGGAAGGCGATGCCCATGCTTATCTTTACTGACTTACAACAGGGCATTTTGGAAGGTTAATCTCAGAGTTTAACTTTAACCTAGGTAAAGACAAGTTATAAAGTTAAACCTCACGACATAAACCTTCAAATAAACCCAACAAATTTACACCAAGGACTATGCCTACCTCCTGGCGTGACTAGAAATTACTCAACGTATTCGAAGTAGCATTTTTTGATAGATTTTCTCTTTAATTTCTGAAAACATTTAGCAAATCAATAAGTTAATTTGGCAGGAAACAATTGAAAGACGTAATCTTCTAACATGAAAGACTTGAGCAACACGGCTATCACAACGATTCAACATTATTAATGTAGTAAGCAATTACCGTATGCAAGGACTAAGGTTGTAGAATAGAATACACTGTCATGGTAATTATTGAGAACTAAATAATAACTTAACTTAAGACTATATCAGGGAGCTGTACTAAACAACTTGGGGGCTTCAAGACCCAAAATGATATGCGGTTCTTGGTTTCTAATTTTTAAAGAGGTACGGCACGTGTTTTTGAATGGTCTCAGGTTCCCTCCTGGCACAAACAGGTACATATCGGTTTCAAAACCAAGTGTCATGCCACTTTAAGTAAACGTAGCTAGTAGTCCAAAATTGTAGTCTGTGTCTGTAGTTTACAGTTTGTTCTTGGCGAAACGATGACGCTTGCGCAAGCAGCAGATTCCCTGCATGCACTGAGAATATCCGCTACCGCATGCGCATCCGCCGCCCGACTGTTGACACATAACGATCGCGGCGGGCTGGGCGTAGGTCTAAATAAAAATGGGTTGAAATTTAATGAGGCTAAAATTGCATAATTTCCCACAACATAGTATTCTTGTGTTTCTGGCATCAAAGTATAGACTGCTTTGATGCCAGAAACTTGTTCTGTGGCTTGTTCTGTACATTATAAGGATGCTGTAAAAAGATGCTTTGAAACCCCGTTGTGCAACCGAGAATAGAAATATGATAATTTTCGTTACTATACTCCCCATTTAACTGTAGTTTAGCTTGATCAAGCTTTGCTAAAACAGTTTCCTTTACAGTACACCCCACACTAGATGCAGTCACTCATATGTAACCAAAAAAAGATACAAACACACACGATAGCTTTCAAAACACAACAACGTACATTCGTGAATCTGCTAAACCGTAAACCAAACTTATAACAATGAATAGAACATATAAGATAGAGAGACCCAAATCCAAGGGGAAAATAATAATTCTAGAAATAATAGTTCTAAGATAAATAAATAAATAAACAATCTAGAACTGAAATTCTACTTCCCCGCACTGCATTAGCACTCTACACATACAAACAAACCATGTAGTTAGCTTATTCAGCTGGGGAAGTTTTTCGCTTGTGTTTGGTCGCCTTTATCTTAAGATTTTATAAGAAAGGTTACTTTTATATTTACATTCCTTTACGAATTATATTTCTAATAAAATACTGAATGAGTGGAAGCACTATACCACTCACAACTTCAATAAGAAGTATGTAGGTTTCATTTTAGTTGTCTCCTTACGCTGGTATATAATCTCCAGTAATCAACACATATGCTAATTACTGTAATTATTTGTTAATTATTTGATTCGCTAATTAATTGATAATTCTAATTGCTTGCCTGTTGCTGGGCGATACAAGCCGGCTGGCAAGCGGGCTGACACTGTGGCACGCACTGCATCACTGGAGGGGCCTGCAATAATATTACTTATAAACATTATATTTATATAACCAAAACAATCTAAAGCTTGTATTTCAACCATGAGCATCTGTGGGATAATTTCTACCAGCACTGTTTATAAGCCTATACTGGGTGACACGATACTATTTTAATCGTTACTAGTATTAATGCGTAGCTCATAACATAATAACTTGGTCATATAGACCCTACACTGCAAAGAGCACATGTCAAATTGCAACAATTCCCAAAGTCCATAAAAAACCTTAAAGGGAGAGGCCCACGAGAAAAAAATCTTCCTCACTTTACTTGCACAGAATGTCCGGAATTTCAGAAATATTACTGTGAAAACCGCACTTCTTTACTCCCAGAACTCGCAGAGTTATTCCTCGGCAAACAGTTCGGCCAGGTACCGTAGTCAGAATAAATTTTTGATCTTTTTGGGTATTAAGCTAATTAGAAACGCTTTGTTATAATGGTAGCAATGTTCTTCATTCGTTTAGCAACTATTATGTGGAGAAAGAATGCTAATGGATGCATATAAACCGTAAAAACGTATTTTAACCTTCCTGACTACGGTACCTGGCCGAACTGTTTGCCGGGGAATAACTCTGTGAGTTCTAGGTGCAAAGAAATGCGGTTTTCACAGTAACCTTTCTGAAATTCGGGACATTCTGTGCAAGTAAAGTGAGGAAGAATTTTTTTCTCGTGGGCCTCTCCCTTTAATAAATTTTCCAAATCCCCCAACTTCGTATAATTAGTATGCATCCTGAGAGTCTTAGCAATAGTCTTCAGTCTCTATTTTCCCCTATACCAATCCTGAATTTGCATTGTTCGTTCAAACAAGGCGCTTGTGGCCCTATGGACTCTAGGCGCGCTCCTCCTTAGCAAATAAACCGTCCCATCATAGGGAGAAAAAGGGGGAAAATCCCAAAAATACGGACCCCGAAGGCCCAAAAAGGTCCCAGGAAAGTCCTCAAAAACCACTTGAATGATTGTCGAAGCGCTCAGCGACAAGTACAAAAACAATGGCCCTCGAAAAGGTAAGGGCTCTGAGGGGCTTTATTTGTGTTAAGATTCTTATGGTTTAGGATATCGTTTATGAATATGTTATAAAGGACATCGTTTATGAATATGTTATAAAACACACTTGCACTTACAAAATATAATAGGACTATAAGGACGGGCTAGATTTCAAATAAAGACTCGGAACAAAAGTTGAAAGCATACTGCATACAAAGCCACCTAGTGAAAGCATAAAAAACGTATTATGAAATGGTCCAATACATGAAGGCGTTTTCTTGAATTAGCTAACAATAAGCGAACTGTTCTACTTTACACCCAGTCTGCTTTGTATGCGTGAACTCAACGATAAACATGATATTATATTATGCTTGTTTTGAAAACCCGTACCGTATCCAATGGGGAAAATTATTATCAATTAAAGTGTGAGCGTCTATTAATCTAATTCTAAAAATAACCATAGGCAGATCTTCCCACTTTTTCTACTAAATTCTCATTCCCTAACTTTGAGCTCTCGTAATAACCCTTCAGTTGGTGGTCCGTGCCCTTTCTAGCATTGAACGCGCGTGCTGTGTTGATTTTCGCATACGCGAGTGAACGGTTTACGATTTCTAAACTGAGCGTACTGAAGACGGCGTGTTGTCCTAATTATTTGTTTTTCTAGTCGAACGACTAAGCGAGACGCGCTTTTGATTGCCTAGGCTTCTGCTATTACGAAGTGGAACTAGATTTTGGTCAAAGAGACGGAGAGAGAGAGAGAAAGAGAGAAGTAGAGAGATAGGAAATGCAAGAGATAGGGAGAGAGATCGAATAGACATGTCCTACAACACAAAATAAAATCAGCAAACCATCGAACAACAATAATAAAATCGCTCTAATAATCTCACGTTGAAAGTTTAGAAAAACCCACCATTAAATTTTTTTGGGATAATTGCCTAATTATACGGTAGCCTTGTAATTGCTGTATAATTATCTTTATTCTAATTACCTGGCACGAGGAACCACACAGTTGAGGCGCTTGGACGACGATCACCTGCTGGCTACCGCAAGAATTTTCACACGAATTCTAAAATTACAAAAATTGAAACTTGAAACAATTTGAGTTTTTTTTACAAAATTGTTTTTTTTTTATAAACAAAGTTTTTGTATAAAATAACATGCACCAAAAAACCTTTAAAAAGTTAACATTTGCATTTTGCGGAAAAGTTTTCGCTTCCCGAAGCTATAAGCGCGCGGACGCGCGCACAGCTTGTCCCCGGTGCACACCTGCGACACTGCAACGCGCGGTAAAACGTGCGCGCGCCCGGGCGCTTAGCGACCAGAGCAATCAACACTAGCACATCAAAATACCTGGCATGTCTGTGTGCACTGCTGGTTTCCACCGCATGACGACTGGCACGAAGGCTGGCAAGCCTGCACGCAGATGGCTTGCTGAAATTAGTCTTTGTTACAAAAGAAAGAGTTTCGCTCCGTATGTTAAAATATTCAAAACGAGCACCATACTTCGACAACCGGGTGCGCAGCTGCAAAACTTTTGCGGGGGTTGCCTTGCTGCGCTGCGCGGTAACTAACTTTACCTGTATTGTTCTCCATCTATCCGCGCAGGTAACTGCGCGGGTTGCGGATAACTACGCGCGCGTATAAAAGCAAAGCTGCACTCCAAATTGCGCTATAGCTATGCAAGCGTCTGCGCCTCAGAGAATGTAGTACACGTGCACCAAAAGAAAACAACTCAAAGAAGTGAATCGAGAAAAAGAGTTTTCGCGTTACAATTTCGCGTTACTAGATTTTCCAGAATATCATTTCATAAGAGCTTTTTTCTGTCTGATGATTTAGCTTCTATGTGATTTACGCGGCCAGAAATCATTAGATAAAACAGTTGCGGACCTGTTGCACGCACTGCGGGGTGCACTGTGGTTGGCATGCCTGGACGCACTGTTGTTGCTGTTGTTGTTGTTGCACAACAATGACCTGAAACAATCAATATTGGAAATATATATGCCAAAGTGAGTGCAAACGATACAAGGGACTTTATGGCAGCCCTGAGCCAAAGTTCATGAATTGTAAATACAAGCAGATTAATATAATTTTCCGTATCGTTCCAAAAATACGTACCGTTCCTAAAATATGTATGCACCTTTCCTTTGGACTCATCAGTACAATATTTGTTTTGTTGCTGCTACCGGTATTGTTCGCAGCGTGCAAGAATAATATTTCTTACTTGTGGTTGTTGTTGCTGGACGCACGATGTTTCGCAGGAGGGGAGGCAGGCCTGCACGCACTGTTGATTTCCACCGCAGGACGATTGGCACGAAGGCTGGCAAGCGGACGAGCAGATCGAGTACTGCTGCACGCATTGACTGAAAAGAATAGATTTTGTTATTTAAAGGTGTAGGACATGTGGTTCTAAAGTATCCGCTCAACTGCCTTCCCTTATTTTTGTGCATTCGGTTCGCGGCACGAGGTAAGCATCAATTTGCATATAAAACATGGGAAGGTAGCAACTGACTATTGTTTCCGCAGAACATAAAGAGGCGCCAAACGCTGCGCTGTCTATTGAACGACTATAATGATCTTATTATATAAAGCTGGGAGCTTTGTTTGTTTGTTTGTTTGTTTGATTGATTGTGTGTTTGGATGATGTGCGTTACGCTCAGGTTGTAGGATTGGTTCAGTAGTTCACGTTCCCGTGCACTGAGCCATCTCACTTCCCGAGCGCCCCTCTCACAAACGTCCAAAAAAGGCTGCATATGTGGAATATGTGTGGTGTATCGTTCGGGCGTTTCTGCGGCACAAAGGGTTCAAGGAACACTCACGGCACAAAACTCAATGAACGACCAATTTTGAAAACTTGAAATCACGCTTTTTCGTCTAATGCTTTATTTACTCTTATTTTACAAAAATTTTCCATATTGCCTTTCAACGTGAGGTTATCCTCACCTTGAGCAACCTACGAGAATCCAGCCCTGAGCTACGCACTCACAGACTGCATATACTCACTGCATATACTCAACTCACTGCATATACTCACCAACGCCATTGCGGATTGCACACACGAATGCCACACAAAATGTTGCATTATACTCCAAGGAAGCGGAGTATCGGACGAGCGATAATGTTCAAGGAACATCCACTTGCTGTGCAACGCCATTGTGGAGCGCTCACATGAGCACCACACAAAAGTTTGCATGTACACCAAGGGCGCGGAGTACATGCCGAGCGATAGAGTTCAAAGAACACCCACTGCAGGGCACCTCCACTGCGGAACGCCCAGTGAACGCTACAAAGGCTGCCATATACAGAATGCTTGCGGGGTATCGTTCGAGCGATTGTGCGGCAAGTAGGCCGAGATCCCTGTTCCATGCAATTCAAGAAGCATATTCGCAATTATAATAATTCCCTGTCAATGGCATCGATGTGTGCTCAACTTGATGTTCCCCGTGGCGCCGGTCCTTATTTAGGAGGAATATAGTCAACAGAAACTAAGTTATATCCCCGTGTTTGATATTGGTGTAGGTTTCAAAAGGAAAATAACAAAAGTGAAACCATTTCCTTCAGACAAATGTTTGCTTCTAACTTATATAGCCCAGCGAAACATTGCGACGTATCATCCAGGCACATTCCTTTTTTTAGGATTTGAAATTTTTTCGATATTGTAGAGGTAGAGTCCAGCAAGTTGCAGACAATTTAGGAGGAATATAGCCAACAGAAACTAAGTTCTAACCCGTGTTCAATATTGGTATGGGTTTCAAAAAGAAAAAAAAAGACTGGAGACTCTTTGGATACATTGCGGCGAAACATTGCGGCGTATCAGCCACGCGATATTAAGCTGCTTTTAGGCTTTGGCAATTTTTTCGATGTCCTAGAGTAGAGCAAGTTGCAGACAATTTAGGAGAAATATAGTCAACAGAAACTAAGTTCTTTCCCCAGGAAACTATTCTTGCGAGAAAGAGTTGCCTCTACTTATAGATATAGCCCAGTGAAACATAGCGACCATCAGCGAATATTGGAAAGACGCCTCAGGCGGCGGTAGCCGACTGGTATTTATATAAAAATTGAAAAATAAATACACTTACGGTTGACAAGATGGCTGACAGGGTGAGGGGCACGAGTTTTGTTGCTGAACCACAACGACGGGTTGTTGCTAAAAAAAAAAGAAATACCATTAGTATTAATTAGGGCCATATTGAATAAGTAGACCTTCGCAACTACCAACTTTTACTAACAACTAGTACCTGTGGTATCTGACGGTATGTTCAACATATGCTGAGGAATATAATGTAAGTTTACCTGCTGTACGCACGAGTTCTCGCATGATGGAAGGCAAGCTTGCACGCATTGGGCATTCTGGTTGCAGGACGACTGACATGAAGGCTCGCATGCGGCAACACAAATCTGCTGCTGAAACAACATGCGTCTATAAAATCTGCTGCAATGCAATTCGTTGCCATTATGAAGATAACACAACAACTACAATCAGCTGCCAATACAAATATAAAAATCCGCAGCTTATGAACGTCTCTGCCCTACTATTTAAACCAGCATGCAATCAGGTAAAAAAATTTCCAAGGTTTCAAAATTTACCTGCTGCGCACATTGCGGGGTACACTGAGGCTGGCATGCGGGCGCGCATTGTTGTTGCTGGGGCTGTTGCACAACAATGATTTGCTGCTGTTGTTGTTGGACGCACTGCTTGTCGCACATGGGCTGGCAGGCTGGGGCGCAGGCCTAAAGCAATTAAATTAGGCAGCTTGTCGGCTGTGAAGCAGCTACTAGGAAAGGACAATGAGGTAGTCATTGCAAGTTTTATTTTATGATATCTTATGTTATTATATAAAAGATAAAGGTTTAACTGTACGAAAATTAAAATACGTTCCAGGCTTTTGGTAAAAGTAGAGCAACTTTTCGCGACACAAGGCAGTCCAGTCTCGCATAAAATATGGAAGATACGCTTCAGATATTTCATATATGTCCATTTTTCGTAGTATCGCCTGTGCGGTCGCATCAGGCGGCGATAACCGTCTGGTTGATGATACCTGTGATTTAATATATGCTAATTACCTGTTGGACGCAAGATGGCTGGCACGAGGGCATGCACGATGAGGCACACTGCTGCTGTTGTGGCTGCTGCACAACAATGATCTGCTGCTGCTGTTGCTGCACGCACTGATTGTCGCACATGGGCTGGCAGGCTGGGGCGCAGGCCTAAATTTAATTTATTATTTGAATCACATCAGTGTTGC
The DNA here is from genome assembly GCA_036852015.1 of Pelodera strongyloides. Classification (NCBI taxonomy): domain Eukaryota; kingdom Metazoa; phylum Nematoda; class Chromadorea; order Rhabditida; family Rhabditidae; genus Pelodera; species Pelodera strongyloides. The sequence continues at coordinate 128,833 of JAANDG010000327.1, read as the reverse complement.
AAAAAATGCTCGAATACGACTCATGTACTAAGTAATTATATTGCTGTGAGTTTCCTTTTCATGGCATTATAGTCGTCAGGAAAGCTTATTCATTAGTTATAGCCTTTCGATTACCTGTTGGACGCAAGATAGTTGACACGAGGGCATGCAGGATGAAGCGCACTGTTGCTGCTGGGGTTGCTGCACAACAATGACTTGCTGCGGCTGTTGTTGCTGGTTGCAGTTGTTTCCGCACTAAATTTATAATGTTTGTATAAATATAAAAAAATCTGGAGCTTATTTACGTCACCTGCTACCTGCTCATGGGCTCATTACATGTTTTTTTTTCGCGTCGCCTTATTGTTATATTGATGCGATTCCACGAAGAGCATAATGCAAAATTAAAGATTCACAAGACACCTTTCAAACCTAGCTACCGGGTGTCTACTCAAGATCTACTCACCGGGTGTCTACTCATTCACAACAAAAGGCCTACCGAAGTGCAAGTTGGCAGGCACGCGGGCATGCACGATGGGGCGCACTGTTGTTGCTGGGGCTGTTGCACAACAATGATCTGCTGCTGTTGTTGCTGGACGCACTGGTTGTCGCACATGGGCTGGCAGGCCGGGGCGCATGCCTGCAGAATATTTTATTGTGATGAGTGTTTCAGGCTGGCAAAAGATAAAGTATTATATCAACTGTATCCACGGACGGCGCATGAGAAAGTTGCAGAGCAAGACATCATGGCCAATTTTAGGCCAACCGGTGACCATAATGCAATTCAAATCTTCAAAGCTTAAATAATCTGACCTGTTGCACGCATACGGGTTGACAGGTTGGCATACACTGAGAAGCACACTGTTGCTGTTGCGGCTGTTGCACGATGATAATTTGCTGCTGTTGTTGCTGCTCGCACTGTGGTGTACACTGGGGCTGGCAAGCGGGAGCACAAGCCTGTAAGTATTAAAGTTGAATATACTCTAATATCAGGATTCTTACTGTTTTCGAACGCATAATTTTGTAGTATTTCTTCTAATATGAGGTATGGTCAGCTTCCACACGTTGGAAAATTGATAGTTCTTGGTGAGAATGAGTTAAAGGTTAAAAAGGTTAAAGATAGGACTGTTCTTCAGGGCCCCGAGCGGGTCCCTGCAGTCGTGTGTGTGTGTGTGTGTGTGTGTGTGTGTGTGTGTGTGTGTGTGTGTGTGTGTGTGTGGTGAGCAACAGCGCTAGCCACTACACCACCGACTGGTCAAAGGTTCTGGTAACTCTTATTTGATAATTACCTGTTGGACGCACTGAGGCTGGCACGAGGGCATGCACGAAGGCGCGCATTGTTGTTGTTGTGGTTGCTGCTGCACGATGATGATTTGCTGCTGTTGTTGTTGCTGAAAAATTATGCATTTGGTGTTGAATGACGAAAATTTGCTGATGTGATTGCTATCGAGGGACATCAAATTCAGCAACATCAATATAAAATCAAAAGAAGGCACCTTCGCATAGGCTTATTTTATATCGGTATAATACGAAAACAATTATTACCTGTACGCATGAAGGCTGACACGATGGCATGCACTGTGGTACGCACTGTTGTTGTTGCTGGCACTGGTTGCAGGACACCTAAAAGAAAAGAGATTAAGTTGTCGCGAAAAGTCTTGAACTTGAAACTTGAGGAATGGAATTTTAACTTGAAGAAGTGAGTTTCTAATAATTTTTCCTACAGATTTGAAAAAAAAGCCATATCCGCGATAAATCAAAAAAGCCTGCTCGTGTTAGAATACCTGGTAGCTCAGAGCTCCGCATCCGCAGCTGGTGTACTGCTGCTGAAGTTGCGGGCAATTGCATCCGTTATTCTGCACGCTGCATCCGCACTGTTGTTGCAGCATATTGGCACAGTCACATTGTTGAACCTAATTTGCAAAGAATAAGTGTTATTAGATAATTAGTAGTCAAAATTTATCTTGAAAAAACCTGGGTAAATAGAAGAAAACAGCTAAAAAACACAAATTAAATCAGGTGGACTATTCGATTCAAGTAATCAATAAAATGGTAGAACAGAATGATATAGAATAAAAAAAATGTCTCAAAAATCTCACCTGGATCTGTAGAGCCACGCAGTTGCACTGAGATTGTTGCTGTTGGTTGCAGCAAGAGTTTTGCTGCGCGAAGCAACACTGACGCTTGGCGCGGGAGAGCACTTTCGACTCGGCATTCTGAAACATATTAGAAACAAGTCAACTAATAAAGAACAAATTGACAAACGAAGAACACTCAAAGCATTGACAATCTGTTTGTAATCAGATTGAATATCTTTAACATTTTTTTAAAGCGAAACACCGGCTGGTTTTTGAACGCATCGTGGACAGCAGAATTCTTACGTATTTATGATACTTTGCTCGAAGATTGCTCGTTTTTTTATTCTGATTTATGTGCATTTGCCTATTCTGCATCAGAATGCTGGTCATTATGTATTGCAAAAACCGGCCAGTATTTCGCTAAGTGACCAAAAAAAGAACAAACTGACAAACGAAAAACATTCAAAGCATTACATTTCTAATCAGATAAATATCTGGAACATTTTCTAAAGGACGCGGAGGAATTTCTCCCTTTGTGCTTTTATGTATATCAGAAGGCATACCTTGTCATCGGTGGTCTCTTTCTTCTCTTCTGTCTCCTTCTTTTCAGTTTTCTCTTTAGGTTCTTCCTCCGTTTTCTTGTCCTTAAAATTAATTTTTATAACAAACTATTAAACTTAATTTTATCATCGTCAATGACTGTAAGACAGTGGCAACCATAAACTTTGCTTCTAAACTTATGCAACTGAGTTTCTAAACGTATTTTATCGGTTCATCTACGGTATGTATAAAAAAGGAAGACAATTCATTATTACAATAATAATCTAAAAAATGTGAATAATAGTGAGATTCAAGCTATAACACAAAAAAGAACTGGCTGATTCTTCAGTGCCATGATTTTGAGCGACAGAAGAAAACAAGGAGTCTGATATATAGCGTAAAAGAAATAAATGACTTTGTACAAGTAAAGATAAACCTGATTATAACATGAGTCAGGTTATGAAATTTGAATTTCAGGAAATAACGTACCTCAGGCCCTCAGGAAATTTCAGGAAACTTTAGAATTACAGTACCTCAACAATTTCCTCCTTCTTCTCTACTGTGGCCTCAGTTGTAGGGACTTCCGTGGCAGTGGTGGACTTAACTTCCAACTTCACATGCTAAATCGTCATATTGAAAGTTATGTTTTAGAAGTATGCATTGTTTATCTCCAGATAAATGTGTCATGGTTTACATCGTATCAAGCATTTTCGTCTACACTATATCGTATTTCATAAGTTCATGAGCTGCATGGTCGTCCAGTGCGGGTGTCAAAAACTACGATAGGCTATGTCATTTGCACAGAATGCATATTTATAAAACGATTAGCCACTAAGGATAGCCACTTATTGTACCTAATGCTAATGGAAAGAAAACAGTGTTGTATGAATAGCAAATAAAATATTCAGAATTGCTGCTAAATACCGATAACCTTATTTTTATAACCTATTGAATATTTCTTCAGATTCTATGTGCGCCAGGGGGTGTTATGTGGGGGCGCCAAGTGGAATTGTAAACAAATGGCGCACCACTGGCGCACATCAACGGACCATAGTGCAAAGCTTCGCGTTAAGTTTCATGGTTTACATCGTATCAAGCAATTTTCGTCTACACCATGTCGTAGTTCATAAGTTCATGAGCTGCAGCTGCAAGGTAATGCGCTTACATCCTTCACCTTGGTCTTCACATCAGTTTCAGAGCTCAAAGTCATGCAAATTGCTTTAATAAGTCTAATTCTAATTATTAAGAGTAATATAAATATTACTGTAATAATATATCTTACCTTAGTCTTCACATCAGTCTCAGCGCTAACAAGGGCAACTGCCAGCAGGCCGACAAAAAGAACGATCAGCCGCATAATTTTCAGTGGGTCGGATCACTCTAGGAATGAGTATAAAAACGCCTCTCTCGATCGAATTAACACAAAACAGCCCCTGAAAGCTGAATTCTGTTGTAATATATTCAAATTATGTGATTACAAAGTAAAAACAACCAAAACGAATACAGAATTCATTGAAATTGAACATACAAATTCATAAAAAAAAGGTTTTAGGAAGAGGACGTCGAAGCGATTGTTTTCAAAATGTCGAAGCGAAGAAAAGTTATTAAAAAGATTTTAAAAATATTTAGAGAGTCTGTTGTTCTAATCGAAATGAAGGAGATGAAATTCACATGGTTTTGAAAACAAACATAGCGGACGGTAACTTATACCTGACACCTTAAATCTTATCTTAGCAACTCAATGTACCGCTGGTAGCAGCGGATACCAACGCTTACATTATTTGTGCAACGTATGCTGGACAACTGCGGGCATAGAAAATTTGCGTATAGTGCTTGGAAATGCAGATATGAAGAATACGTGTGAAAACCACATGTCATACATTCTGTGTTGAAATGAAAAAGCTCAAAATATTTCCCAAAAGTCTAAAACGTTTGGAAAATCACAACGCCTTATTCAAAATGGGCTTTTGAAATTGACGCAAAAATAAGTGGCTAACATGCACAAGAAGTGTATGGTCGCAAGCTCTATGAAGAGGGAGAGAGCGAGAGAGAGGGAGAGAGAGAGAGAGGAAGAGAGAGAGAGAGAGGGAGAGAGAGAGCTAGCGGTTACCGCCAAGTTGGGTATGATCGTATGATGAAGATTTATTGAATGAACCAAAAGCTCGGATTTTGAAACGGATTAACCAATGCACTTGCATTCTTGCCATCGTCAGGTTACTGTAGCTTTTCAATTAAACACAGTACAGTGCCAAGTGAAAGCGCCGTTAGGCGGCACAGTGAACATACACGAAAGAAATGTGGACACCAAGAAGTAAGTGGGCGCAAGTATAGCACCAAATTCCCCCAATAACACCTGGGGTATGAGGCTTAGCTCTGGGAAGTCCCATCGCTAACAACAACTGGGAGGATTCTCCCGAAAATAGAGAGTATCAGTGTTTTGCGAGTTTCTGTTGATGTGTTCCTGGAGTGAGAGGGAGGACTGAAGGCCTGCACCTTCAGGATTTGGGACTCATTTAGGGCCACGCCTCTTTTCTCTGAAGGACTGGGGGACATTGTCCCAGGGAACGTTTAGGAGAGATAAGAAGACAGATTGCGGAATATTTAGGGAGAGAGGTTAGAGAGGGAGAGCGAGAGAGGGAGAGATCGCAAAGGTGGCGCACGCTGGTCAAATATAGCTTGGAACAAGCGGTGTAAGACTTCTCTCTGTAACCTCATCTCTGTCTCTCTCTCTCACTCTCTCTCTCTCTCGTCAAGACATGAAGCTCGAATTACAGTAGTAAACAACTGGGAGACAATGGTTTTCTCGGAGTAACTCCAACTGCTTGTTGGTTTCCAATTGAAGCACAAAAGAAGAAGAAGACAGCATTGAATTAACTCATTTAATAATGTAAGACACTTCCGTTGATTAACCGTGTTCTCTTGGCAGGGTAAGAAATAATAGCTCATATTTGAATGATATATTTCGTCTTGTACAGAAGAACATGAATGTGAACAATACGTTGTGTCTACACGGGCGAGGTACGCCGTGGCTTTAAAAAGGCCTCTAAGTTTCAGCTGATGTATCATAAAACACAAACGGATTTCCTTCTTGATGAAGATTATATGGTTTGTGTCTGTATAAGCGGAAGCGGAAAATTCTTGCGGACTGAGTCACATATAAGAAATAATAGCTCATAATGGAACTAATAGAAATAATCGCTCATATCGTTGTAACTCTACATCACGTCTTACAATAAACAATAATATAGAATGTTCAAGATACGCGCAGCTTGGAAAAGAAGTTTTAGCAACATCAACACTGTACCTCTAATGAGACCAAGGAACGACACACGTTGAGCTTTATAAACGTTCCATGTTGCGCGAAACCGGAGGCTAATCAACAGTTGCAGTTTGTCTGACTAAAGATCAACATCACTATGTCAAAAGTAAACCTTTCCGTGTACGCGTAGTCTTTAGCGGAAGCGGAAAATTCTTGCAGACTGAGTCACATGCCCTTTCTTCGTTATAGATCGTTGCTATTCGAGTACTATTCCCGGAGGCGCGGTCGATTGTTTAAAGCGGCCGACTAGGCATACACTTGATGGGATCACTTGTGCTTTTTTCACGGATCATTTCAAATAGATCGGGCCCACTTTTGCATTCGATCTCAAACAGGAAGCTCTTTTCAAACAAGAAACCGGAACCACTTAGACATATTATCAATAAATGTGATGGCACAAAAGAGCACATCTAGGAATGGCGATGTGCATGGTTTTGAAAGAAATGCTAGACAACTAACTGTAAAGTATCCCATGTGTTTTTTTTTTATAATTGCGTGCCATTCGTTGTGTGATGAAAAAGCACAGGGTCGCACAAATTTGCACATATTGCATAGAAATGGACTCCACTGCATGCTTTTCTCAACCACGTGTTATTATTCTTTAATGAAATAGAAAAATCTGGAAACCCGGCTTCTACATTAATTTCTTGTTAGCCGCTTGCGCTATATAACTCGTTTTCATTTCCCCAAAAAAATACCGAATTGATATACATTTCTTTGCTTGATACTTTATGTTTCTGGTTCTCAAAAGCTTGTGACTATTCCGTTTGTTTTCAGTTGGGCGCCATTTTTACACCATACATTTATTTATTTATTATATTGCATAGATTTTTTTATCACCACAAGGTTTGGACGCGCAGTGTTTCTTTCTTGGTCCCAGAATTCATTGAGCCGTCAAGATGTGGTTTTTTGTGAATGAAACTGGTCGATTTCGTCTTTTGGGGATGCATACGTTCCTGGAGACGGCCCGCTCGAACGCCCGGTGACAGTTTTACGCGGCGAGCGCGCCCGGGTGTAAGTCAGGTGGAAAGGAATAGGGACGAGAACGCACGGGGTTGAAATCACGGGAGATGGGGAAAGGAGGGGTGCCTTATTGGGCAACATGAGGAAAGAAATGCAACTAGATCACCCGTTGGTGTAACGGCAGCTTTTGAAACGTATGAAGGACAACTCTGTTACCATGTTTTCAAAAAACGTGCTGTCAAGAAAAGTCTAATATCGTACCCATATAACAGCCGGTTGTTGAAAAAACATCGCGATGTGTCATGCAGTAACACTACATGGGAATATAGCGTCCACATAGTTTCAAAAACCGGATGTTATATGGGTACGGTATTAGCTTAGATAAACAATAACTTCGCCCATTGCTTTTCAGAAGCTTCTTTTGCAACGTGAAAAAATCGCATTTCCTCTATAGTTCGAATCATAAGCAGACAAGAATGTTCTAGTCTTGAGTGCGAAAATCATTAGAAATTGCGCACAGGCCCATTTCAAGGGCCTAGTAGTCTAGTTCACTTTTGCAACGTCCTTGTCTGTTGAAATAAGAATTTGCTGTCGTAACGTTTCCTGGAGTCTGTTTTTTTTTTACATTGCGGATTGTTAGTCTGGGACAAGGGGCTAAGACCTCGGAAAATTTGGGACCTATTAATAGAATACACTAATTTGGGTTTTCTCTCTCTCTCTCTCTCTCTCTCTCTATCCAACTGTTTCTCTCTTCTCTCTCTATCTCTCCGTCCCTCTCTCTCTCGCCTTGTTTCTCTTTATGACTTTTGGAGTGCTGAGCCAGTGTCCAAGAAAGAGCCTGGAGCTGTTTCGAGCATACAAATACACGGCACCACCACCACCACACCCTCAAGGCCGACACGTTTTGGAATAGTTGTTACGAAGAGAGAGAGGAGTTTCTGGAAGATACAGGGTTGAGGGAATATTTTGCTGAAAAACATCAACTTATATTTTTGGGGATCTACTCTTAACTATATGTGGGCCTTTAGGTTCTGAAAATGTTCACTGGGGAAAAAGGCATAACACTAAGCCTGAGGCATGTGTTTTGGGAGTAGACTACATTGTATTGATTCGTGATAATTCTCTCCAGTTACTAGGTAAGGTGTTTGGCTGAAGGTAGCTCCAATATAGGGTGTCTCTTGGCTAAGGTGCACCATAGAGAGAAGTAGTTTGCAGGTGAAGTGAATGATAGGTTTGCTATTTGCTACACTACAACGGAGTTTACGTATTACGATGATTCCTGTGAAACTGTAACCTGTAACTTTACATTTGGCTGAATGAGCGCAATTAAAGCGAAATATTGGCCGGTTTTTGAAACTCATCGTGGAAAACTGAATTGTGTTACGTATTGATGCTAATTTGCTCGAATTAGCTCGATTTTTATTCTAATTTATTGCATGAGCTGCATAAGTATGCTGGTGTACTCGATCCTTATAACTTATAACCAATTCACAATAAGAAAATTGTTTTCTTGCCACTAACCAATGATCACATATCGTTTCTGTTGACTGAAGTCTTAGATTTTTCTCAGGTCTCGTTCCAGCTTCTATTCTAATTAATTCTCTATCAGTAGGTCTTCCCACGAGACTACCATCCGGTGGCCAGCGGGTCCGCAGGCCTTACACCTGAGAGCGGGCCCGCAAACCCGCAGGCCTTAATCTCCCCTCTAAACGGGCTCCCGGCGCATCAGCAGGGGGAATTAAGTCCTGAACCTCGGAGCTGGAGAAACCACAGAAATGGTATATGTGCTAAATTCTTGAGGGATGGGGACTATTTATGGTCGTAGGTTTAAAACAACCAATGAATTGTAGAAGACAGTTTTATCCGACAAAACCGATTTACGGCGAAACTAAGTAGCGACATCCCTTTCGACAAATACCGATCTGTATGTATTAGCAGTTTCCGAGTGTCATTGACTTTAAAACGGCATGGCTCGTGGTCTTGAAACTTATACGACAACTTCATTTCCATAAATTTTCGTGTCCACTATATTTCCGGCACAAAAACACGGAGCGCAATTAGAGAAATATCTTTGTGGAGAGTGTGAAAGAAATGGCCAGAGAGTGAGGGAGAGGAAGAGTGAGAGAGTGTTAGGTCAACACCGCATATGCAAATTAGTCAAGTCACACAGATATGTAAATATTCTCATGGGCGCGTCTTCTACTTTGGTCTGTCTTCTGCGCTTCAGGGGGACTTTACCGCGCAATGAGTGCTCTTGTTTGACGATTAAACAGAAGCACTTCATCAGAGAGTGAGGGAGAGAGAGATGGAGAGATGGGGGAGAGAGAGAGGGAGAGGGAGAGTGAGAGGGAGAGATAGAGAGAGAGAGAGATAAAGAGGAATTCGCCTACTGAGGGAAAGTCACCCAGTGTGGGAGAATGCATGACTACTGAAGGCCTGGCAAAGGACTGTAGGGAGTGTAATATGTGAGGGGGAGATGAAAATCAGATGTTTGGTAATAGTAATATTTTGTTTTTCTCTTAGGCACACATACACGCACACACGCCCACACACTCAAACACACACATTCGCATGAACACCCATATAAACACACACATATATATCTTATTATATAAAGGAGAAGAGTTTGTCACGGGTTTGTTTTTATGTGCACAACGAAATCCCTTCATAAAGAAAATTCTTCAATCGAAACAGCATACAAAAACTTTGTCGCCGGTGAGATTCGAACCCACAGCACACAATATCTCGATTCACAGTCCAACGCTCTACCTGTTGAGCTATGCTAGATACAAGAATCCGCTGCTATACATAGAGCACCTTTAATGACAAATTTGCATGGTACCATTAGTCGAATGGAGATCCAGACTCACATTATACGTTTCCCCAATCATAAATGATTTTGTATACGTGTGAATGTTGTAAATAGGGTAAAATCGGCCGAAGGCCGATTCCTCCAGTCGGAGGAGAGCCCGTAGGGCTCTTCGAACGGCTGGTATACTCATATGTGCACTCATATATACACTCATACATACACTCATATATACACACATACCCTCATATGTACATTCACAACATGCATATATCCATAACAAACAAAACCGGTTATAAGTGAGCTAATGTATAGTATTGGTCCGAATCAGGTCCGAAACCAAGAATAGAACTCGCCAGAAACAGGTCCGAAACCAAGAATGGAACTGGTCCGAAACAGGTCCGAAACCAAGAATAGAACTGGTCCGGAACAGGGCAAAAATGATTCCATTTGTAAATCAGTATTTCTATGTCATTTACAGTTTTTGTGAGCAAATTTTTGCTCACGCATGTTTTGTGAATATACTCAACTTTTCACAAATTCATAAATAAACTAATGAACACGGGTAGCCCACACATGTGTACTGCGTTTAATTGAATAATATTGCGGTATTTTTGCATCTAAAACATTACACATGTACCTGTAATTGAACTGAACAAATAATATTTTCACCTGCCTCTTGGCTATTTTTGTCTGGAAAAGGCGCGTAAAAGACTGTTTTTATTTGGTTCGAATATCACTCTGTTCAGTTTAATTAGTTGTTTCCTTGATAGCACTGATAAATAAACCCAATTCGGTTGTGCGGCTCACCTAATGCTGAAAATCGCGCGCGGCGGCAAAATGGCACACCTTTGATGAGGCAGTTGCCTCGTTGATACACCGTTCACACCCAAGCACAAAAAAATTGGCCTATTTTTTCTAAAATTTATTTATTTTTGGCTTTTATGTCACTATCAAATGGTAATGGTGAATGCGTAATGTAAACTGATTACTGCGGTAATTTTTAGATTTGTTCGATGTTGAAGTTCACGTGCAACTCAACAAAAGTTGTCTCATCGGTCATTGGATTCCAAAACGTTCTCAAAAATAAAAAACGCTGAGTGTGAATTTGCGCCAGGGGATTTTGAAAGACTTGCATTCTCGCTTAGCGCAGTCATAGTCCACCTAAGGCCACTTGTGGCGCAACTATGGCACACATGCCACACCAAAATGTGGAATTTGTGATGTATCCCGTTGTCCACTGTGTTGTTACCGTTGCGCGCGGCACACCTGCGCTGAGCTCGAGAACTTATATACAGTATATATATATATATCACAGGTACAGTACATCGCTGCAAAATTCTGAAGGGGCTCACACAGTGCAATTTTCGTAGGCGAGTATCCGTTATGAATTAGCTTTACCACCTGCCATACAGTCATTTCATTATGTCGTGTAAGAGTTCCATATATACGAAATTTGACGTTACCAAAAAAAGTAAGCAGCTGATCCGCAGATCAAAGAACTATCAAAAAAATCAGGTTTATTACGGGTGAGTTAATTATTTTCCTCTTTAGTCCAAGGACATATGCTAATTTCCGCGTTTTATATTTTATTGCATTTGTATGTTTAAAGCGAAATGCTAGCCCCTTTGGAAAATTTGCATATGATAAGCAAATCCTATGTATCCTATGCTAATTTTGCGCGATCGTCCACGGCAATCGCGCAAAATTAGCATAGGATACATAGGATTTGCTTATCATATGCAAATTTTCCAAAGATCCTGGCATTTCGCTTTAAAATGTGTGATGTGTACGAGCCAGGTGGCTGGAGCCTGCTGCTGCCTCAGAAAAAAGTGTTTGTTTCATTTCAAGTAGTATTGCATTTATTTCATGTATTAATCATGCAACATAATCTTTATTTTTTAATTTTCGCTTATGTACATTATGATAGGCGACCCCAGGCGTTACCGTACCTCAATTACTTAAAATTAGATAGTTAGCTTATACAACCACCCAATCTAAATTTAGACTCATATTCGTGATTTCACTTATATTCGTGTATACTACTGTAGAATCTGCCCTTTCTACGAAATGTTATCAATATAGAAAACATTAAAGTCAGCCTTTGGTATTTCTAACATGGCAGGTGTGAATAAAACAGGGTGCAAATTGCTGCAGTGTTATTTCATGGAACATGGTTTTTGCATTTTCCCTGCATGTGCATGTTTTATGTACCTGTGTTCTTATTATGCGGGGAGATGATTTTAAAAAAGTCAATGATCTCGTTATTCCACCTCTCTCTCTCTCTCTCTCTCTCTCTCTCTTCCCTTTTACTCTCAATTGAAGTAAACTAGAGTTTCTAGCTTAACTTGCGCTCGAAAAGCCATTATAATGTAAGGATTCTTGATTACCAAATAACTAATTTGTTTTCTTCACTACAGTGCCGGAAATCACACAAGTTCAACAGGAAATTTGTTCTATCATTTTTCAAGTTTCACGGGCGGTCACAGGTTTGGATGTTCTATTTCTATATAGATAATATAAACCATTCACACCGAAATATAGCTGATGTACCTGGTTTTTACTGTATTATTTATGTATTTATTTATTTTCTGTATGATTTTTGATGGATGCATCTTAAAGCGAAATATCGGCCGGTTGTTGAAACGCATCGTGGACAAGTGAATTCTTGCGTATTTATGTTAAGTTACTTTAGCTCGATTTTTTGTTCTAATTTATTTGCATGAGCTGCATAAGAATGCAAACTCGATGTGTTTCAAAAACCGGCAGTATTTCGCTTTAATATTGTTATTATACTAGCCTAGTACCCTAGTACTTGTTAAGCAAAAACCGAGACTGATGTTTATCACTTCGGCCCGGGCTTTTCGCGTGCTGGCGGCGTGAGTACGGCCGTACGGCGTGCATGTTGGACACAATTCCCATTCCGCGTGCATTTTTGCACGCCACCACGTCGCCAAAGGCACGCTGCACGCCGTTGTTACGCGGCTTGCACGCCAAGCTTCGTCAGTGATGCAACTCTAATGCCTTACATTTGCGTCTTTCCCAACGAAATCGTCCAAAAAATTTTCTTGGCAAAGTTCTTACGATACTCCACATATTTCAGGTATCTCTCCTAAAACCATGATCTATAACGCGTCAGGGACAAAAATATTATTAATTATATTCGTCGATGCAAGTACATTTAACGGAACGCTAAATATAATCTTACTGCATGCAATCGAGGCTGTTGAATTATCCTTTTTACTCGTCTCGCTAATGTTTCAATGGATTTTTATCTATATTTTATGGACTAAGGCAACGTTTCATCGAAATTTAATGCGATTATTCCTTGTATTTGTTTCTGGTCATTATTTACAACAATATGGCCGGTTGACTCTGTACCTATATCAATATAACGTGTTTAAATTATATGGTAAGTTGTGGGTTAGGTCTTAACTTATCTTTTCCATCTCGGAATCGCATCTCGTAATAGTTAGTGAGGAATTAGCATGGAACCGCGGCGATCGAGTTTTTTTCCGAGATGAAAAAGTTCAAGTTAACATACCGCTTCTTTTGGTAACAAACGTAATAGTTTAACTCAATGTACGGTATTAAAATTAAACGAATTCAGTTATTTTAATCTGCCAGGCCAGTAACATTCAACATTTCTCGTATTGCCAAATAACCAATTGTGAATCATTTTAATTTCCTGTTTATTTGTTTTAGAATCCACTATCGTTGATAACTTGTTAATTGCAATATGTTACTGTCGGTGTTATGTTATCGGTAGCGTAATTACGCTGATAATAAGTATGGTTATGGAAAGGGTAGGTTATAGTTATAAGAAATCAAAACCATCAGTAAATCATGGAAGCCAATGCCAAGCCAAGTGTCAAGCTCGCGTTAAATCTATATTATGTATGTGGAAAGCATGACAAGCTATCTGATGCGATATGACACTTATTATCCATATATATTATATATTAATATATATATATATATATAATATATATATAATATATTAAATACTACTCCCTTCATTCTCAGGCTTTTGCTACATATTTCATCAGAGATTATGAACAACGCAGCAGAGCATGGATATTCTTCACGCTCTTTATTTTACAAGTTGTAATCAACGCGTTTATGTGCTTCAACTTTATGAGGTGTAAGTTTTATAGTCATAATTAATTTAGCTAACTTGCTTTGGCAACTCGGATTTTTTTATCCATTGAGACTTTGTTAGAGAGAGGGTGGGAGGGAGGGAGAGACGAGAGACACTAGAGAGACGAGAGTGAAAGAGAGAAAAATGTAAGAAAATCTCTAAATCAGCATTTAGATGCAGCTGAAAACGTTGAGCTTTTTGCCGTAACACATGTACCAATTGCGGCTGCAGGCTCTATTATCAGTTTGATTGTAGGTTGTTTTAATTTGATAATTTCATGCCCTAACTTCTAAGATAGTATTTGGATAATGAATTTATTGATGGGAACGAACACCTCAAGGTTGCACCTCTAAAGCTAAACTTATGTCACTACTAATAGCTTGGTACCTATAGCGACATATACGCTAAAGAAAGTGCTGAGCGGTGAATCAAATTTCGCGCATAGATGGCGCAATTATCGCGCATATGTGTTTCCCGTCCAAGTAACTTTATACAATGCATAAAAATAAATTTGCTTAGGCGTTTATCTACATGTACAGAGCTAATAATCGACGCATGAACAAGCTCAAAGTGGCCTATGATCAACGAAAGTACAGTTTGAGTATACGTTTTCAGTTGGAGGAAAATGTGAAGGCACTCGGTGTAAGTTGATATTTATACGTGCGCATCTCACAAATTACCTGTATTGTCACTGAGCTTACTTCTATGTACACTGTCATGACTTCTTAGTACCGTAGTTTTTAGCCGAATGTAGTAATAGTGTATCGGGAACAGGTTGACGAAGTCATACAAGTATTAGACAATATATCCGAAGACGTCGAGCAATTTGTCATCTGGATCTCGTCGCCTACTGCTCAGGACCTCTGCGGAACATGTTACAAGTTCCTAAGCAAAAACTTTGAATTTGAACTTGACCCACCTTGAATAAAGGTGCACGCTCTTGTAGCGTAAAAATATTTATTAATATGTTAAATACTAGCCCAATACTACTAGCTTATAGTAAAATAAGTTTAATAATTCAGATGATCAAGCAAGCCGTTATTTGCGGTGTCGTAATACGTTCACTGCACTCGTTCTCGTTCTACCATTTCTCGTTTTTGATATAAATTCAATGGCTGGTCAACTGTGTTTCGCTGCCTTTGATATGTTTGTCGCAATGTGAGCCTTTTTTAACGAAACTTATTTTGCACATATGTTCTCCGTAGAAAGGTATAAACCAGATACAATAAGTCGAAAAAAGAGCTAGCTGCGATTTGAATTCTTGTACAAAGACAGTAATGCGCTTATAGTCTTGTGTGACACAGTTGTGCCATGCTTTCGGCCGCTGAAATGCCTTTTCCGTGCATTTCAGCCGCGGCGGCGTCTGAACTGGGTGTGCGGCTTAGCCGCCATGGCTCTGAAATGGGTGTGCGGCGCGGCCGCGCACTTTTATCAGTGTATTGCATACACGGCAATCCAACTTTTCTTCCAAGCACTACATATAACAATATACATCAACATTTTTAACATTTTTATATGTGTCAATCTAACTATATTTCTTTAAGTTACGCCATAATGATGATGGTCACCGTTTTGTACACAATCGAACCGTGGAGGAACGAATTTTTACGCGTACTACGGAAAATCCTATTTCTAAAACCGAAGGATTTAAAGCAAAATATGACTACAATACGTACGACAACGAATCGGGAGGAGTCAAATATCTACTTTTCGCAATTTCAAAGCGCGTGGTAGAACTACGTTTTCTTCAGAAGTAATAAATTTTTGTTGTGTTTGGAAAACATATTTGCAATGCTATAGTAGTCAAGAACGGTTGTAACTACGGGTGTAATTTTTCACTTGTAACACAGTTTGGCGTACCGTTACCTACGGTAGGCCAGCTGTTTTATAAATGTGAGGTAGCTTAAATTCTGAGCATGCTCCTGCCTCGGGGAGCAAAGACAATTTAAAGTAATTTTCGAACTGTGACCAGCATAGGCTATGCTATCATATAAATATTCAAAAAGGTGCAATTCCTACTGAACCTATACCTTTAAAGGGACGGGCCCATCAAAATAAACATATATTTAGCATGATTTTGTAATTTGTCTAAAGGGGGATTATTATAGTAAATGTACAATAAATTTAGGCTAGACTTTATCCCGCTGAAATTTTTCCGTGTCAATAATCGGAGAACCATACCGTAGACGAACAACAATTGCACCCTTATTTTCTTACTGCGTGTCCCGGGGGAATATGGCTGTATAGACAGATACACTCCTGGGACACAGCAAGAGCCACTTACCCTCGGGTCACACGATGTTCTCCTCGAGCCAAGGAAGTACCAATTGCCACCTCCAGTAAACATATGTCAAACAGAAAACATAGCAACCAGCATATCATTCACAACAAACATCGATAATCATAATAATCATTTATCAAGGGTGTTCAAGGTGTTAAGGACAAGTTGTAGTCCGCATTGGTTTCAAAGACGGTCCAAATAGAGAGTAGTGCATCAGCTGAAGATAAGCAATAGAACAATCGAAATTGACAATGCACTTCAAGAGGATTACTGCAAATCCGAGAAAGGCACACAATAAATAATAAGTTTACCTGATTAAAGTCTGCTTCCAATAGAAAGAAGGGATGGAACGAAAGTGATGATAGCAGCATCCATTAGCTTACGTCGTGAGCATAACCAATCGGCACCAACCGCCGCAGCACACAATAACACCAACCGTGCACAGTGATAAATCCTTTTAAGGTCAAAGGGTAACCCGGTATTGATGTGCAGGTTCTTGGAATGGTTGTACCCCAGGGGTACGGGCTACGGTAGCTAAGTTGTTCTTTATGGAGTTACGCGGAACGCGGAACACTCCGAATTTGAGAAAGTTGTTATACCGTGATTATTCTTTATGGAGTTGCGCGGAACGCGGAACACACGATAAATAAATAAGGGTGCAATTGTTGTTCGTCTACGGTATGGTTCTCCGATTATCGACACCGAAAAATTTCAGCGGGGTAAAGTCTAGCCGAAATTTAGTGCAAATGTATAATAATAAATCCCATTTATACAAATTATAAAAACATGCTAAATATAGGTTTATTTTGATGGGCCCGTTCCTTTAACATCGTTCGTTTGTTTTCACTCTCGGCACTGCATGATACAAATTGCAACAATTGAGAAGTTGTGATAATTATAATAAAAGTCTACAGGTGCAATGATGTGAATTGATAAATCAAATAAAGATTTCTGCTTATTTATTTATTGAGCAACATAACATTTTTAATGGAATAAAGTTAGATACTTTAAATGCTTTTACGATTTTAAGGCTTTACGGTTTAAAGGATCGCAGTCACTACAAAATCATCATTTTGCTTCGAGTTTGCTGTGATCCTGCGGTAGTTTAGCAGAACTACCTTTCTACTTGTTCACTCCCTGAGTTGGAATTCAAATTATTCGGTTTTGGTAAAGTATTTGCCTTTATTCTTTATTTAATGCAAGTAAACTCGAGGAAAAACTATGATTTTGTGGTGACTGCGATCCTTTAAGGTTTTAAGGTTTTAAAGTTTTACGGTTCTAAGGTTTCTAAAAATTTTAAAATTTCTAAAATTTCTAAAATAATCGAACTTTTAGGAATTAGATCATAATTCAAACTGATTTATAAAGGTTTATTGAGGATATGTAATTAACACATCTCAAAAGGTGACC
Organism: Pelodera strongyloides; assembly: GCA_036852015.1. Taxonomy (NCBI): domain Eukaryota; kingdom Metazoa; phylum Nematoda; class Chromadorea; order Rhabditida; family Rhabditidae; genus Pelodera; species Pelodera strongyloides. Next base: position 111,316 of record JAANDG010000327.1, on the reverse strand, counting down.
CTAAGATACCACGCTTCACAACGCAGTATACTCACAAGGGACCAAACTACAAAGAACAAAAACACAAACACAAACTGACGAACACTAAACATCTTCGATATTAATAATTATTATTCGTTCTATCTTTTCTATCAATAATTATTATTCGCATTTTAGCAAGGGTGGGTAACTAAAGCTAAGCAGTTATGAATCAGCAGCCAGATTTTTTTTTGTTCAGCACATTTCGTTCAGTTGTCAGTGTAACACTTGACGAGTCTTTTATATAAAGGTTTATTGAGGATATGCAATTAAAGGGATAGGTTCATCTCAAATCACCCCTCTTTTTATTGTTTTTATTGATAATAGCACAAATATCACTCACAATGAAAACTAAATCAATCACAGAACAATACGCCTCGCAGAAGAAGCTTCCTTTATTGGACACTAGTTGATCGGAAGCCAAAATCTAAATTCAAAAACTAATACCGTACACAGATCGCGCGGACTAATGGCAATTAGCCAAGAGTGAATTAATTGATACTACACCGTGAAAATAAATGAAAATAAGTGTAGTTTGTACCTTGGCTAATTGCCATTAGTCCGCGCGATCTGTGTACGGTATTAGTTTTTGAGTTTAGATTTTGGCTTCCGATCAACTAGCTTCCAATAAAGGAAGCTTCTTCTGCGAGACGTATTGTTCTGTGATTGATTTAATTTTCATTGTGAATGATATTTGTGCTATTATCAATAAAAACAATAAAAAGAGGGGTGATTTGAGATGAACCTATCCCTTTAACACATCTCAAAAGGTGACCCTAAGAAACCACGCTTCACAACGCAGTATACTCACAAGGGACCAAACTACAAAGAACAAAAACACAAACACAAACTCACGAACACTAAACATAATCAAAATCATAATAAGAGCACTAAACGTAAATTCAATTCAATTAAAGCATTTAAGGTAGCTTATGCGTAATACTAACGTTATTTAAGAAAACAATTTACAGATAAAAACATATATGAGAGTAAATTCACAGATAATGAATATAGAAAGATAATGAATATAGAAAGATAATGAATATAGAAAGATAATGAATATAGAAGATAATGAATATAGAAGATAATGAATATAGAAGATAATGAATATAGAAGATAATGAATATAGAAGATAATGAATATAGAAGCAATGGGTAAACTTTTTAAATAAATTATGGATCTTATTAGTAGTCTCTTTGTCTCTAATTTTCAAAATTGTATTTGTTCTGTTTATTATATTCTTGACATCAGCACCAGGTCCAACGTGTACTTTTACTGGTAAAGGGGGTTCTGAAATATAGAAATGTTATTTGCCAAACTAGTGAGCTCCATATATCTCCGACAAAATGAACTTGAAGGTTTTTAGCAATATTTTTTTACTCTTTCGCCTTTGTTTTTCACCACGAGAGTCAATACTAAGAGTTTGCTCTCATTTAAAGGTATCGCGGCTATTCACCGTTGGGATCCAATTTATAAATACAAAGAGTCCGAATGAGAGATTTTTTCATAAATATTAATCAATATGTCGTTTGGTTTCTGGTGTGAGATTTAAAAAATTTGACCGTCCAAAGCATCTAGCTAAAAAGAAACGTAAAATATTCCAAGTTATACTATTCTATTCTAAGTGTGAATCATAAAACTAGTTAAATATGTTAGGGTATGCAGTTGGCCACTTTACACTAAAACATTTCCAACAAAAATGGCCTCTGATTTTAATGCGTTTTCTGTGATTAATTAATCCCATTTGCTCTCTTCTCCCATCTCAAAAAGGAGCAATTCCTCGTAACCCCCTCAGTGTGCCTATGCCTATGCCTTTCTAACCGACTACAGCACAGGCATAAACATTAGCACCACAATTGTGTTATTTCGACCTGCACATCACAACACAACTACACATGCTTAATAACGGACAAATGGCATTAAAAGCTCGTTATTAACAAATAGATTAGAAATATGTATAATAGAGAATAAGTGAAAACGGAAGTGGCGTAGGCGAGGATTTAGATACGGTGAGGGGGTCATCGTCAGTATAATGGCTCTCTGGTATTATAATAAAGTCTTCAGGATTCGACTCGCCAACAGGTTCAACATCCGTCTTCACGATTCAACCCGCCCTCACAATACGGCCCGCCTTCAAGATTCGACTCGCCGTCACGCCTTCAGGATTCGACCACAATCAAAACTAGAGCCGCCAATTCGACGTCCGTCTTCACCATTCGACGCGCCTTCAGGATTCTACCCGCCCTTATGTTTCGTACCGCCGCCACGCCTTCAGGATTCGACCGCCGTCAGGGTTCGACGCGTCTTCAGGATCCGACCCGCCTTCAGGATTCGACGTGCTTCAAGATTCCACCTGCCGTTAGGGTTCAACCCGCCTTCGGGATGCGGTGCGCCTTCAGGACTCATCCGTTGCGACGCGTTTTCAGGATTTGACTCACTCTCTGTATGCGGCGCACCTTCAGGATTCGACGCGCCTTCAGTAGTCGACCCGCCTTCGGTATTCAAATTCAACACTAATTATTCGACGTCCTTCATCACGATTCAACGCGCATTCAATATTCTACGTGACTACAAGGATCGACCCGCCGGTAAGATTCGACCCGCCTTCAGTATTCAACACACATTATGATTTTTTTGTTTTCTAATCTTTGAACCCTCTATATCTCATTCGGGCCCTTGTACGTATTTCATATGGACCCCTAAAGGTAGGTATGCAGAGCCGGTAATATTATATTATATAAAGGTTAAAATAGAACACAAAACTGTTTTTAAACAAAGCAACCCACCTTTCCGGGAAGTATTTAACTTATTTTTCTTCATATAATTGTTCCTTTTCGGATCTCTCATTTTCCCTTTATCCATTCTCAATGCAACCGCCTGCTTAGCCATGGTATCAGCCTAAAATTAACATTTACATACATATATCCAGGCGGCTGGCAAATCGCGTTGCATGTTTATGGCGGCACGCCTAGAGTTAGAATTTATAAAATTATAGAACGGATAATCGACACAAATAATAAAAAATATGTGGAATTTTCATTATCTATGTTCATCCCATAAGTTATCTAAACGGAAAAGGGAAACATGACCATTAGAATACGACAAAACCGTCACATCAGAATACGGCAAAAAGAAACATACCATTTCGTTTTCGTAAACACCGGAGTGGCCGCGTACGTGGATAAATGTGACACCTTTTGCAAATTTATGTGCCAACAGGTGAAGCATATGGTACCTAAACAATGGTATATAATAGATAGTTTTTCTCTTCATGCTCGTGCGCCTTACCAATTCGTGCGTATTATATTGCTCATACTAATGGAAAGCGCTTGACTTTAGTAGTATTGAAAAACAAACATACGAGCTGTTGAAATCTTTTTCCGGGAGCATCTCCATGCGGCTGGAATACTTCATTATAATTTTTTTGTTAAGTTGGTTATGGTATGTACGTGTAACAGCACTTGCAATAAAGTAGCCAATTTTAGACTAATAATACGAGTTGTCGAAAATTGCAATGTGATCAAAATTGCAATGGTCAGTGACAGTTGTATTTGTACAAAACTTGTGAAATCATTACGGTCATTTATTCTTACTGTCAGCCATAGAACGTTTGTATAAAATCTTAAATTGCTTGGCACTCACTTCAGCTTCTTCATTGCTATAATTGTGCTTGCGCAGTCCGTATAAACCACGACAGATCTGAAATGTTTGATTTTTCAATTGTTCAGTTTGTCACAACTGTATTATAACAGTAATAAAGGAAAATACGATGCCAGCAGTCAGTACAAAAGTAAAATCGTGATCAATAAAAAGCTCTGAGAATGGGGGTTTCGGGATTACTGTGGACGAGGCATATATGTGCAAGTGCCCGGTTAGCTGTTAATACACGCCACGCATGGTTATGTAGCACTGCAGGATGTTTATAATCTGCGCTGTCCGGGCAGATGCGCATACCGCATACCAGCGTAAATCCGCAAACCTCATTCTAATTTCTCTCCCTGTTTCGTCTTTTTCTTCTGAAACTTGATACTACCTGTCACACGTCACATATACGCTATACACTGTGACATGATCGGATGTCGTGTTTTCTGTATAGCCATAGCTTTCAAAATTTAATGACCATCGGTTAACAATGACGACTTTGTAATGACTGGCACACCCTAATGTCATAAGAAAAAACCGTCAGGATGCCATGCCCCTTAACCTAATTAGGACAACCAGGGATTTCAAAGTAGTTTTTCGAAAACCTGCGTATTCGGTGTAAGAAAAAGACTTACTTGTCGCGACACGTCGGATAATTTTTTTCTAAAGCAGCGATGACAGCAATACATTCACCCCAAGTGATGTTATGTCTGATCCCATACACGCGTCCTCCCCTGGAAAGACAACTTTTAGAATTCCATATGGAAACACGTTCGGCAATGCCAGTGTTTAGTTAGTATTGATGTTTTGTAGCTGAAAAAAAAGAATGAAAAAGACAATACCAGTAGTGAAAGAATTTGTGTTTAGCCCTCAATGTATTGAGGTCCTCAGGAGCGAGCATTTCAATCAGGCACGCACTAAAAATAATAATAGCTTTCATTAAATCTACGTCGCGATAAATTTTCGGGGATAAATCTATTTCCTGACAACGCTTGTCTAAGTGTAAGTGGGCGACTGCTAAGTGAACCAAACACAGAATATCAAGATTTTTGGAAGTGAAAAGGGTAACAGCGACATTTCGGGAGAGATTAGGATTTCTAGTTCAACTCATTTACAAAGGAATAATTTCAAGTTCATATTAGCCCGTATTCTCGGGTCGACGGAAACGTTCCGTTTGGGAAATCCTTTGTATGCAAATTTCTCGACTATCTAGACTAGCTGGAGGAAAAATTTGCATACGAATGAGCTCCCAAACGGAACGGATTGTTAGAGGCGGCAAGATAATTGGCGGTAAATAATGGTATTGTATTTCGAAATACGAATTACGGCTATGGAGACAAGCTAGCAGGACAGCCTTGGCCATATTAAATTTTACATTTGACAATATTGAGAACAAACTAACAACTAACGATAGCACAGGTGATTCCGAATTCCGACCTTTGGAAATGTCTATTTTTTTTTTGCTAACTGAGTGCTAATTGACTGTAGCAAATAAAGGAATAAAGCCGCAACTTTAGCCGGATATTGACCGTGCTGGTAATAAAGCCGGGTATTTGATTTTCGACTATATTCGCGCAATTATGCAAAATTCCATCACATTCTATCCAATTTTACGGTAAACCTACATGTCTAATTTAATCTCGGAAACTGGATAAGTGTTAGCTATGGGATGCGAGTCACTAATAGTATGCCCAATTTTTTTTAAATATATCATTCCTTCCTAAAATAGTGAGTAACTAACAGTTAGTACTTAATCTTTCTACCAATGCAGAGATTATAATCCACTTTGCTTTTCGTCCCGCAACCTCCGACAGTGTAAATTTTAGTGCATTATAGGTATAGGATGCCTGGAGTTAGCAGATGAAAATAAATAATAGGCCCAACAGGCCCACTGCCGTACTATATCCGAACAGAAAATATAACAAAACAACTTACAACTTATTTGCGTCGTCTACGTAGTATGCAGCCGCACTCGCTTCTTCACCATTTTTCTTTTTGTAAGAAGCGTCTGTGTAGAACTGAAATTGTTGTCTTTAGTCTTCGTCTTCAATTAAAGTTTCTAATGCACATGCCGGCCGCGGTACAGTTATCAGCTTTGCAACACAAGTTTCAGTTAAATACGACAAATGAGCATGCTTTTGTGGTGTAAAAGGTTTAGCTTTATTTATAACCAGACGGACGAAGCCCCAATGGGCTCTTCTCTGACTGGTTATAAACCGACTGGAGGGAGCGAATTTCGGCCGATTGTCACCCCGTTTAGAAAACTACAATTTTGAGCAAGGGTAAAATACTTGCAGCGCAAATTTGCTATGCTATCCAAGATCTCAAATCTGGCTATTGTGCAGCTATGCTCCCTATCTCCCTCTCTCTCTACCTTGGATTCTACATACTTATGTCTACGTGTGATGAAAGATGGACGCACTATTCGGATCAAGGGGGGAAGGGTGCCAGCATCAGCCGTCAAACCCTACATATAACGAAAAAATGTATGTGAATGTTTAACAAAAAAAGTGGGGGTTACTGCAAATAAAAAAACGGGAAATAAAAAGACAGTGCATGGTACGTGCAGACATGCAGTAGCAAACGCAAAGAAGTTTGTAAGTTGATAAGATGGTTAGAGGTCCAGAAAGTTTAAGAAGTTGACAACCACCACTATCACACACATAAATAAAAGAATAAGCAAAGACTAATAACTAAACTGTTATATGCACACTAAACATATCTATTTGCTAAAAACATACCCTCACTGTCACATGACTCGCTTATCTTCTCGTCCCTATAATAAAACCTATGAATGCCTAATAAGCACATATAAACCGTCCTTAATACCTCTAACGGCGCCAGAAGAAGATAAGTTTCCGAATACCACTAGGCATTTCTATTCTGTGCTTAGGTTCTTCTCCTACCATACTAATAATACATACCTTCACAACCTCCTCTGGCGACTCGGTAGCTCCTGAAAAGAAATCATTTTGATAATGATTATTTGAGCATGCTAATCCATTCTATCCATATCCCTTACTTTAGATGAATTCGTGGTAAATCTGGCGAATTGCACAATTATTGAAATACCAGAAAACTCAGACGGCTTACGACTTCTGTGGCGGTGACTATCCATTCTCGAACTAGGGTTGTACAATGAAAGTCCCGAAACACTGCTTGCAAGTTTATGTTATACGTTTTACGAAAAGACGTGACTTAAAGGAATATTGGCCAACTTCAAACATTGAAACCGGTCGGTTTCAATAGGTAAGAATTCAGTTGTGCACGATTCACGACGCGTTTCAAAAACCGGAGGGTGCTTCAGGCAGTTACTATAGATTAGTCATATTTATTTTATTTGATGAAATATAGGATGATAATACGGTAGCAAGTTACAGAAAAACAAACTCAGTAAGAGAATTCTTGAGAATCGGATTTGTTAACTAACAATAGATTGTTCATGAAAGCAATCGCCCGCATTGCGGCAGCTAAGTAATAAACTGCAGTGATGTCATATGTCATATCCTACCTAATTGTGTAACACTGCAGGGTGGTGCAGGGTATGTATAAACATTGTAATCAGCCGCTTCCAGGTCAATTGCATATCTACTGTAATCCAGTAACGCTTATGTTTCAGCTAGCCTGGTTTAAAGGGATGGGTTCACTTCAAAATCACCTTGTTTTTATGCTTTAGTTTGATTGCACAATGTTAAAATTAAACAAAGAGCATAAAAAAATGTTTCTTGAATTACTCCCTAGGGAAAATATTAGGTAAAAAAAGGTGAGTATTGATCGATCTTCCGATAACATGCGTAAACAAGGTAAACTAGGGAAGCTAAGAGATATGGCTGAAACACACTGTTTTTTCTGTGTTTTAAAGCGAAATGCTAGCCCCTTTGGAAAATTTGCATATGATAAGCAAATCCTATGTATCCTATGCTAATTTTGTACTATCGTCCACGGCAATCGTACAAAATTAGCATAGGATACATAGGATTTGCTCATCATATGCAAATTTTCCAAAGGGGCTAGCATTTCGCTTTAAGTAAAATAAACGATGAAAACTACAGTTTATTTTGCTCAAAACAGTGTGTTTCAGCCATATCTCTTAGCTTCCCTAGTTTATCTTGTTTACTCATGTTATCGGAAGATCGATCAATACTCACCATTTTTACATAATATCTTCCCTAGGGAGTAATTCAAGAAACATTTTTTATGACCTTTGTTTAATTTTACCTTTGTACAATCAAACTAAAGCATAAAAACAAGGTGATTTTGTAGTGAACCCATCCCTTTAAAGGGTCAGGCGAGACCCAATAACCCCTATTTTTGGTGATTCCATCTGATACTCCATGTCAAATATGGTAGGATACGATATTTTCTAATTTTCAAGCACACAATTCACACACTATTCAGCAATTTACCATGGCCAGTCACACTCAACTATCGATCGATTGTCAGTTTGTCTAGAGCATATTGCCCAATTAGTGCGAAGGGGCGCGGCAACTGCGATAGATAGTTGTTGGGTATGACTGGCTATGGAAAATTGCTGAATAATGCGTGAGTTTTGCGCTTGAAAATTAGAAAAATAGCGTATCCTACTATATTTGAAATGGAGAATCAGGTGGAATAATCAAAATAGGTATCACTTGAAACGGATCTGTATTAATTATTTGATCATACTTCACAAAAGCATCGAATAAGCATCGAATCGGCGGGCGAGCGTGGTTGTGTTTTGGGGGCTCTGCGGCAACAACCACCGTAAGTTACTTCTGTTTAAAGTTGCAACCCCTGTGTCATAATGCCCACTGGTGATTATTTGTAATTGAAGTTGACCGTGCTGGTAAACGTGGAGCTGACAGTAGTGAGAATGTTGCTCAATCACCTTCAAGACCGGTGAAAAGCAAGCCCTTGAGGATGTGATTGGTATGGAGAGCACAGGACACTATGGCTATCATTCAAAACGGGTTCAGTTCAGAAGGCCTTCATTTGACTGCAAATGAAGCCGCAAGGTTTTTAACTGCTGTCTCAAAAGTGCTTGATGTGAACAAAAGTGTTCTTCATGGTAGTGCGCAATGTAAGCAGGAAGCGTCGCAGGCTGACGGACCGCGGACCGCGGACGGCAGACCGCAGAACCTAGGACCGCAGACCGTACGCCCGCACGACCGCGGACCGCGTTTTACACAATCCCAACTTTCCAGAGTACAACCTTATTTTGAATGGCTGAATATATTTCGTTTAGATTATGGGAATAAACTTGTACGGTCCAATATTACCCGCTGATGGGTGGTTTCCGATGTGAAGAATTGCTGCTTAGTCCAGCTACGAGGAGAATTTAAATTGAAAAATTTCTTTGCTCGTTGATTTCGTGCTTGTTCTTGTGCCTCGTTTTTTTAATGTTACAGATACACCATGGAGATTTTTGGTCGATATATGCATTATTGGTGTACTTTCCCTTCATAGTTTTGCAAAGACTTGCCAATATCAAGTAGCTTATGCACTATGCACTAAAAGCCATTTGCGGTGCTGCGATATTTTATTGTAGCACATAAGGTTGCCTGCGGGTGGAGGGTATTCAGTATTCACTGAGCTAGTTTTTAAGTATCTGCTGTAATGGCTTTACTTTTACGTAAGCCCACTCATACAGTTCTTACCAGGCGGCCAATTTTTTAAGGTAAATAATATCGGCGTCATAATACGCCGGAAAATATTTGCAAAACTTGAAATGCCAGTTAATCGATGGGCGATGGTGTTAGCTGCTCGCTCGAGTTTGGGTTAGAGCTTCCCCGGGGGTTAAATTTATGTGAAACCGGCATAAATTTAATTGTCCACATTGCTTTTCGTTGCAAAAACCCCGACAATTGTTGCCAACTGCATTACATATAGGCGAATTCCTCAAAGTGACGGATGAAAAACGATCATTGCCCCAGGTGCATAATGTCTTGAGAGAACGTGCAATTGAATAGAGTACTAACTTTTATAGTCTAATTTTTTATTTGCCGGTTTACTTTTCATTACGCGATAACCATTTTAGAACCAGCAATCATTGACAATCATAATTGATTTCCGTAACATCTTATTTTTCGAAATGATGGAAATACTTGCCTGAGAGAAGGTCTCCATCATCATCGGTATTGGGCCAAGGATCAGGTTCCGACATCTGCAAAATAGTAAATAGCTTTTATAGAGCAGTACACAGTACTACAATAAGTAAGAACCGTTCAAAGAACCAGCAAATGGTGAATCAAATACAACGATATTTGATATTTTCAAATAACGAAAGTTGTATATTTGTGTAAGAATTGTAATTATGACAAAAAGATCGTCAAAGTAATCAAGGTAAAACGACGTGGGCGTTAACTGTTATTTTGATGTTTTTCATTGTTTTAGTTTTTATTCTATTATTATAACGATTACTAGGCAAAAAAAATCAGGGTACAATCTCTTTAGAGTATAATGCACAAATACGGTAAATCGGTGTACTTGTACATAAACTGCGAGTAGCGAATTAAATAAGCTATTTTCAAATACATTGAAAAGGTGTGCACATATGTAATTGGCTTTGAAATTATTCACAAAATTCATTCGAGAAGGAATTTGACGAAAATGCCCAGCGTCAAGCGGTCAAGGTACAGAAGAAAGAAGTCCGTGTGCGGGGAGAGACAGAGAGAGAGAGAGAGAGAGAGAGAGAGAGGGAGAGAGAGAGAGACACACACACACAGAGGCAGAGAGACAAAAAGTAATAAACCTCAAATTCGTTGGATGCGTAAAGCTCAATAAATTCCCTGCCTATTATGCAGATGATACAATAAGGTACATTCCCTAGTTGGCACTCACTGTGGTTTACGAACACAAAAATATATCATAGACAAGGCTTCGGCAAACAAACAGTTCATATTTTAATGGGTTGTAGTAGTCGCCACTTTTCCCCGCCACCTTTTGTGTGACTCAGGTTGGATGTTTGGTGTTAAACATACTGGGCCCGTTTGGATTTGTTTGTTTCAAAAATAGTCCGAAAACTTTATAGAAAATATTTATAAGAATAAAGTAAAGTAGCTCAAAGATGAAAAAAAAAATGAATTTCAGTGGGACAATGTGTATATGCGCTATTAATTGGAAATGATTGTGAAATTCAATTTTAGAGAAATAGGTCTAATTATTTTCAAGTAAGCTGTCGAATAGTCCGCTCCGCTGGCGTACTCCAAATCGGAACTTGCCGGCCTTCATCCACGGCATGTAAACGCACCTTTGCGTCCTCACGGCGAGCAAGACGCAAGCGGCAACGTTGCGGCGCGCAAGTTGCTCACCAGAACCAAACGGCGTGGTATTTTTAGCGGTCCTCATGCACGCCGTTACATTTCCGCTTACACGCAATTTTGCAAGTCCTGCCATTGTTGCAGATTTGTTTCGTATTCGATCTTCCTGCACGTAATATTGTACGAATTGTACCTTTTGCCAACACAGAATTTGTTTTGTTTTTGTGTATTTAGTATAAAGAATAAGTAGAACACGTTAGCGATCATTCATCCTACACTTCTGCTTCTTGTCTCTGACTCTGTCCATCGTTTCAGAACCCTTTTAATAGAGTTGTGACACTAGTGCCGTGTTTCGCCTATGTTCTTCACAGCATACCGTGCGACTTCAATTTAAATTGAAACTGTAAGAATTGCACTACATTTCCTTCCAAATTTTTGCCTTCTTCGTGTGTGAAGGACTACGGTAGGTGCCGCCTCATTGGCTACTGTCGTATTGTTGCACTCTGTTGCGCATAGTTGCTCTCTGTTTCTCTCGCTTCTCATCAACTTTGTGTATCATGCACCCACTCTTGCACCTACTGAAACTATTCAATGCGCAGCCGCACTCACTTTCCTCCTCCAATAAAGACCTCTCTCTTCTACTCACTGCGCTTCTCGTACCCTCTCGCTCTCGCAATGTCGTTCTCTTTCTCTCTAGCACTTTCTTTCTTTCTCTTTCTCTCTCCTCTCTCATTTGCATGCCCTGTCGAAGTTCGTGTTGCGAAACACTATACACCGTCCGTCCGTTTGGGCAAGAATTCGACGCCACACAAAACGGGAGAGGGATGGGGCAGGGGGTGAAAAATATAAAGAAATATTTTTTACTTTAGGATGTACAAATGCAAGAGCAAGTGAAAGAGAAGCGGGGGAGCAGAGTCAAAAGTAAACGTACAACCTAATAATCGTCGTCTGAACAAGCTCAAAGCGGCATATGATCAACGAAAATACAGTCTGAGCTCTGAGCATCCGTTTTCACTTAGAGGAAAATCTGAAAGCGCTAGACTTAATTTAATATCTATATATGGATATCTCAAAAACACGTTACCTGAAGTGTCACTGAGCATGCATCTACGCTGTCATGACTTATTAGTTAACGTAGTAATAAGTAGTAGTGTATCGTGGGTGAAAACGTTGATACAAATTATGTACTAGACCAAAAGTTAAGTACTAAATACTGCACAAGCCCCAAAAATTGTAAGGATCGGGTTTATATTCACACCTTAAAGCACGCCGTGATATGCGGAGTCGTTTGTAATACGTTCATTGCACTCGTACTCGCATTACCATTTCTTGTTTTCTATATAAATTCAATGGCCGGACAATTATATTTCGCTGTTTTTGAACTGTTTGTCGCAGTGTGAGTCCTTGATGTTTATTTTTTTAATAAGGGGATAATACCGGCAATTTACATAGTTTCTCCATATATTTAGCGCACCCGTAATCCCTCTTATGTGACACACTTGTGCCACTTGTGTCCGCTCATCCTTTTTCGCAGCTTTTTTTGCCGCCTTGTACGCGACTCGGGCGTAGGAGCGCGGCAAGGCCACATCTTTTATCAGTAAACTGTTACAATAAATTCCTCATGATATTCTTATATCTAATTAAATTTAGTTACGCCATAATGATGATGGTCACCGTTTTATACACAATCAAAAAACTAGACCAAAACTAGACCAGAACCTTGGAGGAAGGAATTTTTACGCATATTACGGAAAATTCTATTTCTAAAAACAAAGGAAGTGAAGCAAAATATGACTACAGTACGTACGACAACGAATCGGGAGGAGTATCTACTTTTCACAGTTGCAAAGCGCGTGGTAGTTTATGACACGCATTTTTGTAAATAAACGTTTTTCAAATTTTGCATGATACAGTTTCGCAAGTTATCAGAATTATAAACACGACGCGGAAAGAAACTACACTTGTAGTAACAATTGTCAACAATAACCTATTTGCATGGTTCGTTTCAAAACGAGCTACCAGGCACACAATAAATCCTTATGACACACTTTATTCACAGAAACTTTTCAAATGCATTTTATTCACAAAAACGAAATCAATATCCACTTGTATCTTCGATATGACGAATTCATTGTCTCTTTTCCGTAGCTCCCGCGGCGGGTACAACAGAAGCATATAATTCTGGCTCTGGTGCCGCGATTCACTTGTTGTGCCCGCCGCGGATTTAAGCCTAGTGCACGATCTACGACGTCGCGAACGCGACATCGCATCTGGACCTGACGTCTGCAAATCAGTAACACGCTCGATTCGGTTCTTTAGTTATCTCATTTTGAATATCGTTTCTTGAATTCTGAGTCGGAATCCAATTTTATTTCAACATCAACTAGGTCTTCTCACATTCATGTGTTTGTGGCACCTAGTCTCCACAAAAAATACATTACTTGTACTAGTATCGGACTTGAGCTGTATTTTTACCCAAATACTTCAGTCTCAGTTTCCTCTGAATCATATCCACTGGAGATGCCCATATTTATGTTTTGTGCTAGAATATTATAAATTAACGATTGAAAGCGTCCATCTTTTTACAAGAATACCCCTTTGTTTTAGATACTGTGCCCCATCTAACATTACCCTTAGTAGCTAGCTACTTCAACCTTTTTTATATTTATCTTGAGCAACTCCACCCTCATATATTGAAACGTATCTTGACCAACTCCACCCTCATATATTGAAACGTATCTTGACCAACTCCACCCTCACATATTGAAACGTATCTTGACCAACTCCACCCTCATATATTGAAACGTATCTTGACCAACTCCACCCTCATATATTGAAACGTATCTTGACCAACTCCACCCTCACATATTGAAACGTATCTTGACCAACTCCACCCTCATACAGTGCGTCGCATAAGTATGTAGGCACCCCCAAATTTAACGATAAATATTTTGGACCAAAATTTTTTGAACAAAAAAAAAAAAAAAAAAAAAAAAAAAAAAAAAAAAAAAAAAAAAAAAAAAAAAAAAAAATTCTAAATTTTCAGTATTTTACGACATTCAAACCGAAAAACAGCTGTTTCAAAAGTTTGTAGGCACTTCAGTAAAAAAAACTTTTTATTAAAAAAAAAACAGAATAATGAATGACAATATTCATTTAATAATCGGTGTGACCACCGTTATTCTTCGTGATGGCAAAAATCCGGTTCGGCAGAGAGTTGGCCAGGTTCTTGAGCAACTGAGCGTCCAGGCGTTCCACGCTTGGAGTATTGCGGCTTTAAGGGTGGCAACTGTGGCGTAGGTACGATTATTAACGTAGATTTTCCGTACCAACAATCCCCAAAGATTCTCTATGGGATTGGCATCTGGGGAGCAAGCAGGCCAGTCCATAACGTTAATCTGGTGCTGTTGAAAGAATGCCTTGGTGGATCTGCGCATTATCTTGCTGAAGTTGCCTTCCTTGCCCTGCTGGACTCTGCAGGAACGGTAGCAAATTCTTCTGGAGCACTGCCTGATAATCCAAGGAGTTCATCCGAGTGGTAATAAACTCCAATGCCAGCACGCCATCATGATGAAACGCGGCCGAAACCATTACTGTGCCACCCCCAAAGTTCCTTTTCTGAAAGAAGAGCGGCTCCTTCCTGAGATCTCTCCAGTAGTGGTGATTTCCATCGGGACCATCCAAATTAAACTTCTTTTCATCGCTAAGGATCACCTAAAGCAAGGAATAGAGCGGGTTATAAAAAATTAACGAGAAACAAAGAATAAAATAAGCGATAAACAAGAATTACCTTAGACCAATTCGTTGTCATGTTGTTCTGACAGAAACCGAGACGAGCGACTTTGTGAGCAGCCGCGATGCGAGGAGCTGGTTTCATTATTGAACTCACTAGGTGAGGACGACGTCTAATGGCCCGCCAAACAGTTCTCTTAGATGCAGTAGTACCCAGAACAGATCGAAGTTCGTTGACTGACTTCGACGCATTAGAGGCAAGACGTCCTAACAGGCGATCTTCCTCAGCAGTGAATAAACGAGGACGACCAGTCCTCTTCTTAGAGTCATAGGAATTGGGGTCTTTCAGGAATTTGTCGACCACACCAGGAGACCGATGAATTTGAGCCGCAATGGCCCGATTGCTATGACCAGCTTGATGTAGGGCCTCAATCTGGACGTATTCGTTGTTTGAGAGATGCTTACCACTTGGCATTTTAGCAATAATGGCTCACATT
The DNA here is from genome assembly GCA_036852015.1 of Pelodera strongyloides. Taxonomy (NCBI): domain Eukaryota; kingdom Metazoa; phylum Nematoda; class Chromadorea; order Rhabditida; family Rhabditidae; genus Pelodera; species Pelodera strongyloides. The sequence continues at coordinate 96,189 of JAANDG010000327.1, read as the reverse complement.
ATCACTAACACCCATGACAATTGCAATTTATCCATTTCAGGGCAATAATAATAAAATAACTTAATAATACAATTAACTAAAGTGGGTGCCTACAAACTTTTGAAACAGCTGTTTTTCGGTTTGAATGTCGAAAAATACTGAAAATTTTGAATTTTTTTATAATTTTCATTGTCCTGGGGTTTTTCGCCATGGTCGATATAGTGGTGTTAAAATTTGTTCAAAAAATTTTGGTCCAAAATATTTATCGTTAAATTTGGGGGTGCCTACATACTTATGCGACGCACTGTATATTGAAACGTATCTTGACCAACTCCACCCTCATATATTGAAACGTATCTTGACCAACTCCACCCTCATATATTGAAACGTATCTTGACCAACTCCACCCTCATATATTGAAACGTATCTTGACCAACTCCACCCTCATATATTGAAACGTATCTTGACCAACTCCACTCTCATATATTGAAACGTATCTTGACCAACTCCACCCTCATATATTGAAACGTATCTTGACCAACTCCACCCTCATATATTGAAACGTATCTTGACCAACTCCACCCTCATATATTGAAACGTATCTTGACCAACTCCACCCTCACATATTGAAACGTATCTTGACCAACTCCAACAATTGAAACTAATCTTGACCAACTCCACCCTCATATTGAAACGTATCTTGACAACTCCACCCTCATATATTGAACGTTGCCAACTCCACCCTCTCATATATTAAACGTATCTTGACCAACTCCACCCTCATATATTGAAACGTATCTTGATAACTCCACCCTCACATATTGAAAACGTATCTTGACAACCACCTATATTTGAAACGTATCTTGACCAACTCCCCCTCATATATGAAACTACCATCCATATTGAAACGTTCTTGACCAACTCCACCCTCATCATATTGAAACGTATCACCAACTCCACCCTATATTGAAACGTATCTTGACCAACTTCATATATTGAAACGTATCTGGACCAACTCCACCCTCATATATTAAAACGTATCTTGACCAACTCCACCCTCATATATTGAAACGTATCTTGACCAACTCCCCACCCTCATATATTGAAACGTATCTTGACCAACTCCACCCTCATATATTGAACCGTATCTTGACCAACTCCACCCTCATATTTGAACGTATCTTGACCAACTCCACCCTCATATATTGAAACGTATCTTGACCACTCCACCCTCATATATTGAACGTATCTTGACCAACTCCACCCTCATATATTGAAACGTAATCTTGACCAACTCCACCCTCACATATTGAAACGTATCTTGAACCAACTCCACCCTCATATATTGAAACGTATCTTGACCAACTCCACCCTCATATATTGAAACGTATCTTGACCACTTGACCAACACCCTCATATATTGAAACGTATCTTGACCAACTCCACCCTCATATATTGAAACGTATCTTGACCAACTCCACCCTATATATTGAAACGTATCTTGACCAACGTATCCGACCAACTCATATATTGAAACGTATCTTGACCAACTCCACCCTCATATATTGAAAAACGTATCTTGACCAACTCCACCCTCATATTGAAACGTATCTGACCAACTCCACCCTCATATATTGAAACGTATCTTGACCAACTCCACCCTCATATATTGAAAACGTATCTTGACCAACTCCACCCTCATATATTGAAACGTATCTTGACTAACTCCACCAACTCCACCCTCATATATTGAAACGTATCTTGACCAACTCCACCCTCATATAATTGAAACGTATCTTGACCAACTCCACCCTCATATATTGAAACGTATCTTGACCAACTCCACCCTCATATATTGAAACGTATCTTGACCAACTCCACCCTCATATATTGAAACGTATCTTGACCAACTCCACCTCATATATTGAAACGTAATCTTGAACAACTCCACCCTCATATATTGAACGTATCTTGACCAACTCCACCCTCATATATTGAAACGTATCTTGACCAACTCCACCCTCACATATTGAAACGTATCTTGACCAACTCCACCCTCATATATTGAAACGTATCTTGACCAACTCCACCCTCATATATTGAAACGTATCTTGACCAACTCCACCCTCATATATTGAAACGTATCTTGACCAACTCCACCCTCATATATTGAACGTATCTTGACCACTCCACCCTCATATATTGAAACGTATCTTGACCAAACTCCACCCTCATATATTGAAACGTATCTTGACCAACTCCACCCTCATATATTGAAACGTATCTTGACCAACTCCACCCTCATATATTGAAACGTATCTTGACCAATCTTCCCACCTCATATATTGAAACGTATCTTGACCAACTCCACCCTCACATATTGAAACGTATCTTGACCAACTCCACCCTCATATATTGAAACGTATCTTGACCAACTCCACCCTCATATATTGAAACGTATCTTGACCAACTCCACCCTCCATATTGAAACGTATCTTGACCAACTCCACCCTCATATATTGAAACGTATCTTGACCAACTCCACCCTCATATATTGAAACGTATCTTGACCAACTCCACCCTCACATATTGAAACGTATCTTGACCAACTCCACCCTCATATATTGAAACGTATCTTGACCAACTCCACCCTCATATAATTGAAACGTATCTTGACCAACTCCACCCTCACATATTGAAACGTATCTTGACCAACTCCACCCTCATATATTGAAACGTATCTTGACCAACTCCACCCTCATATATTGAAACGTATCTTGACCAACTCCACCCTCATATATTGAAACGTATCTTGACCAACTCCACCCTCATATAATTGAACGTATCTTGACCAACTCCACCCTCATATAATTGAAACGTATCTTGACCAACTCCACCCTCCCCCATATATTGACGAATCACTTTATTTATTCGCTTTTCAAAGGTGTGCTCGAAACTAATCCAATGTCCACTTGTATCTTCGATATGGCGAATTCATTGTCTCCGCTCCATAGTTCCCGCGGCCGATGCATCAGAATCAATGAATCTGGCTGCCGAACTTCACTTGTTATGTGTTATGTCCGCCGCGGATGTAAGCACTTCTTCCGGCCCGCGACCTGCGACGTCGCGAACGCGACCTCGACCTCGATCGGCCGTCTGTAAATGGAAATGATTAACTTATAAAATACATTATCTTAGGCGTGTAGTTTGTAGTTTTATCAAAAATACAACTGTTTTAGTTTTTCTAGCATATTCAGAGCACCGTATATATAAACATGGGAACTAATAAACAAGGTAGTCATTTCACCAGTAAGTTATTGACATCAATCAATAACCTCCACTTTTAAAACATCCCTCTCTATTTTTTTATCTACATTCCCATTTCGCACTAAAGTTTTACTCTATTTATTAACTCACTCTCCGTTTCCTCTGTTTCATATCCGCTGGAGCTGCCCGAATCAGATGCGTCCTGTTTTGTGCTAGAATAACATAAATTGAACGATTGAAAATACTAACTTTCGGATAGTCTTAAAAAACATTATTAAAATACGTTGAGCAGCTGCATTCCCATGCATTTTATGCAAATCAGTATGATTAGAAAACAAAAATCGATCCCAATTCGACCTCACTTATAATTGCATAAATGATTTATCATTTATAAATACACCAGCCGTTCGAAGAGCCCTACGGGCTCTTCTCCGACTGGAGGAATCGGCCTTCGGCCGATTGTTTCCCTATTTAAAAAAAGAATTGCTACAATGTAAAAAGTTAACTCTCGTCTCTTTCTCTTCCGTGCCACTTACATTCACACGTCTCTGATTGTGGAAACGTATAATAATCAGTTTGGATCTCCACTCGACTAATGCTACCATGCAAATTTGCCATTGACGGTGCTTATGTAGAGCATATTGCTACCCATATGATATGATAAGCTAGCATAGCTCAACCGGTAGAGCGTTGGACTGTGAATCGAGAGGTTGTGTGCTGCTGTGGGTTCGAATCTCGCCAGCGACAAAGGTTTTGTATACTCTTTCGATCGAAGAATTTTCTTTATGAAGGGATTTCGTTGTGCACATAAAAACAAACCCGTGACAAACTCTTCTCCTTTATATAATAAGATAAGAATGCGGTTGTCCAAGGTACATTCCAAAATCTAGCGATAATTCGCTTAATCTTATCAAAGTACTATTTTTTATTGACTCTGAAGTAAATCCCCAAGTAGTTCAACATCTCAAGCTTTAACTGTCGTAGAGTGTGGTGCACCTTCACGTTGCTACTAGCTTTGGGTGGAGGGGAGAGCGGACATCCAAACAATTTTGTATACAGCCCACCTTTGAGGCCCAAATGTTATTTGGCTATCTTCGGGTTCAGCTGGCTGGACAAATGCACGCAATTCGCTTTCTGGCCTGGAATTTTTATATTTTTCAAAAATTTTGCAGGAAATATGGTTGGATTCAAGCCTAATTTATGCTTTTTTCTTCTTCATTGTTTACAATATTGGCCCTTTGGCTATAAATTGCCTAAATAAGACTGAAAATGCATCTCATTAAATAATAGGCAATCAGGCTCACGAGAAACTCTAAACGCACGACATTTTTTAGATTAAGGGAACGCAGTCATTTTTTTTGCCTTTCATTAATTATAGGCAGATATGAAGAAAAATACAGTGCCAAGACAAGTAATAGAAATGTGAACTTTTTTCTGTAACATCATATTGGTAAAATATTTGTTTTTAACTAAAAATGACGAATTTATCGCGACTTCGTTCCTCTTTTTACGAACGAAGGAGGAATTCTATAGTACGAACGAACAAAGTAGCAGAAAATATAAATGTTGCACGTGTATAAACCCCAATTATTAACAAAAATAAAAGCAATACCTATTCAAACTGACGGAACGCGACCGTTTTTGTCTTCTGTTTGTTCTGAATGAAGAAAACAAAGGTTTATATAGCCATTTATATTTATGTAGTCCAAATCCATTCTATTTTCTACATGAGCTCGTCTGGTGCGCCAAAAGTGCGCCAGTAATGTGCCCATATGGATGCGCCAACAAACCTAACTTATATCTCTCATAATCTTTTAAAAATTTGGGTTTCTTCTCTTCATTGTGGCTCATTTGTATTACTATTAATATTATTCTAGTAAACATCTCATACCGTTCCCTGGACCTTCCTCTTGTTGGGCTAACTGAGCGGCTTCGTTTTCCTTGTGAGGCCCAACACGTGGCTTGGCCAGCTAGCTGGTCTGCCTAAAGGAATAAAAATAAAAATAAATGTTGAAGATAAGAAAATTGTATCGTTTTAAGAAAACCTAATGCTGTTTTTCGTTTAAAGTGACCATGAAACTGGTTTGCGTAATCGTTTCTAATAAAGCGTTTCCATAATCGAAGTCTCCCAGTATGCCATTTTTACATTAACATCATGTGTAACGGAACAATAGATTTTTTCTGGTTTTATACTTCTTTTTTTTTATTTTGTGATAAACTAGAGATATCGAGAAACACAAACAACTGTGTCAAAGTTGTCCTCTATTGGGTCACCTCCTTATAACTCAAAACCGCTACTGTTATCGCGTGGCGCAGCGCGAAGTGTCTTGCACTCGGTGAGAGGCTCGGGGGTTCAATTCCCACCGGCCGCACGCTTCTGTAACCAAAAACCTGCATATGCAAGAGGATAACGTGGGCAAGAACGGAAGCCATATTGTAGTACAGAGGACGAGAGCGGATGCAATCTATAGGTTGTAGCCTCAAAAGTACTTCTGACAATATTTTGCGTATCAATTTCAAGTAATATTTAAAGTGATGTAACACGTGTTTTGTGAACAGCATACCCATGCGTTATTTATTCACGGAATATAATATTTCCATGGGCCTCTTTAGAAAAGGGTCTATGTTCCCCAGACTTTGGAAAAAAAGTACTACATAGTGTAGTGGCACAGCGCGCTGTCCTTGCTCAATAGACGAGGGTTCGATTCCAGCTCATATCGGGTCATTGAAAATCAAACATTTGATTATTTCATGAACTCGTGAAGCGAGACCAACTAGAGGTTAAAGAAGCGTTTGTCATAGAATGTGACCGACGTTCATAAACTATCTGACATTACACAGATATTTTCGATTTTATGGATGAAACTTCCGGGCACTCTTTGACACCTTTGGGTCCTTGGACTGACACCACTGAACACCACCTGACACCCTTAGGGCATAGTACTACCATTTCATTCCCAGGATCATTTGCGTGTCCCTTCACATGTTGAAATTCAACACCTTTTGGGAACTCGGCAGCAATTTCGCGAAGTTTGTCGTATCTAAACAATTTGCTTTGAGATAAAGTTATTTATTTCCTTGTTAAAGCGAAATACCTGCCGGTTTCTGAAACTCATCGAGCACGCCATCATTCTTATGCAGTTATGCTGTTATGCAGCTTATGCAAATGAACATGAATTATAATAAAACGCGACCTAACCTAAATTCGAGTAACTTAGCAAAAATACTTAAGAATTCAGTTGTCCACGATGCGCTACAAAAATCGGCCGGTATTTCGCTTTAGACAGTCTCATCAAAATATCATAAATATTACATGTGATGTGTGCATTTGCTAAATGCATAAGATGTGAGCGATCGCATATCTGGAACTGAGATTCAAAATAGCTAGCTCACACTGGTAAATTGAAAATACTTGTTATCACTTATTATCATTTTTGAAACCGACTCTGCAGCAAATCGCCCATTATTTCCTTTATTCATCGCAGTGATCAGAGCCAGATAGTCAGTGCGGAGTATCACGTACTGGCCCCTGCAAGTAACTTTACAAAACATACAAGTGATGATATTCACAGTTGTTAAATTCGTGAGTTTGGCAATTTTTTCTTCAATAACAGGTTTAGTAGTCTAGAATAACGGCTTCAATCTGCAAGATCAGGCTACAAATGTCAACTTGTATTCGTTCCAGTGTAGAAGGCTGTCGAGCGCCGTCTGCGCGCCGGTAATCTCGGCGAGTCCAGAATTGTGCTCACGGCCACGAATTGCACGAGACCTGGATAATTATATTTTGCAATTTTCATTTTACAAAAATGGCCTGCATTCTTTATGCGAACTTGCCAACTGCCGGCATGCACATGGTGTGTCCCACCGACAATAAACATCGCTATCAACGAGAACTTGGGATTGGATGATGCTAGCGTAGTGTTTCTCAATTTCAGTTTTCTGAATCTCCAGTGGCCGTATGCACGAACAGTGGGGGCCTCCGCGGTTGGGAGAATTTGCCTCTGCGTGTCTCTGATTCGTGTGATCACTTTCTTTCTCTCACCTCCCACTAGGAGCTGGGAGCCTATTCCCGGGGTTCGTGCGTACGGCCGCAGGACGGGATTCGAATGTGAATGCCACTTTATGCAGAGAAATTCAATTCCTTGCTCGTGCAATAAATCGAAAGGTGATGTGCCCAGAATGTTCTGAATTAGGGCGCGTTCGGGATGCGTTTTCCGAAAGGTTCTCACGCAAATTGGTTTGGTTTGCATGCCAAATCATACTGCATTTTTCAACCAAAATCAACGCACATATTCAGTGGATGTCCGTCCCCAAAGTAGATTCCAAAGCCACTTGCTCGATTATCCACACAACTTCCGTCAGTGTAGACCTAATTATATGATAATTATCAAGATAATTAGCATAATTACTTTGAAAATAACATAATTATCGATCGATTTATGATTTGACAACGAAATGTGCAAGAGCAAGAAGCGTATAGTATAGATATCGAAAGCGGGTTTTCTGTTTTCTCCCGCGCACTCAACCACAGATATGCGCCTGTTGAGCACCACGGCGGAGCCACTATGTCGATGTCGATATCAAAGAAAACTCACTACAATTGTATCATGAGGAAACTGCTGATTGAATGGCACCGTGTTATTGTTGTGCTCCTCGTCGAAACCTAAAAACAGGGTTAAGGTTAGGCCCGTATTCGCAAGAGAACTCCGCAAGAGAACTGGACTCCGCGCGGGTCCCGCACCTGAAAGACACGTTCCGGCCGGTTCTAGGTTTTTGGTTTCAGTTCGTTCACTTCTTAAAAGGATTTTTTTGAAATGCGATCCTGTTGTAATAAACATTTGTTATTGTGTTTTTTTTTCTTATTTTAACTCGCACCGTATTGCCTCGGACTATAACTTTGAGCTCTATTTCCACGTGAAGAATTGTTGAGCAAAAGTTGCTCAGCAGGTAGAGCAGTTTGATCAGGTGTAGATGGACTGAGCACTTCGAATAACTGAAAACAATTATGCATTCCTAACGAATTTCAGTGTCCTGTATATTTTAGTTCTGTAGGCTTTTGTATGCAATTTAGTGATCATAACTGGTTATTATAACAAAACATTTGTTTATTTCGTAAGGGCTGGACTGAACACCGAATTCGTAATAACGTAACGGGTGTTGGTTAATCACGTAGTGGTCAACTTATCAGCACTCCAACAATAAAGTTTCCTTGACCACCGGACTCTCAACGAAGTTAGGAAGAGTTTACCTGGGGTCTTCGTTGAAACTCTTTTATTCCCTCTCGGTTTGATAATGTTAGTGGATCGTTGGACAAGCTTCTACTTCTCGTAGAACGGGATGAATGCCTGCCTGCTGAAAAAAATTATGTTACACTTTCGCGCGAATTCGCCGCGAAAGTACCATCCAAGCTCACTTTCCGTTTTCTAGCAGTCTTACATTAGGTTATGCAAAAACGCTGGAGGTGATTGTAAATTGCCTACTGTAGGTAAAATTCTACTGTGCGGAAGTGCGATAACATGGATGACAGTTTCGCATGCGAAAGTGCGTGAAAGCATACCATAAATACTATATTATACAGTTAGTTCTCTTTTCCATAAGTAAGCGATTATGGCAGTGTAGTATGTAGGCAGATACGCAAATTTGAGTATATGTTACGCAGTGCTAGTTACGCAGTCCTCTCTTGTCTACCGAAGTGGTGCGACCCCAAGTTACAAACCATACTACGGAATGGGTTTCCACTTTCCCAATTTTCACCTGGCGCCGTTTTTACCATCTCATTTTATTTTATTCTATATATTATATCAATATATAATAATAATTGTGATTTGTTTACCAGATTCAGTGGCGGATCCCGAGCGCGAAAGTCTAGAAAACAAATTTCCTGCAACTTTCCACATGGTGTTTTGTTAGTAATTTGTTAGTATTGATTGATATTTGATAGTTAGTATAGTAAGTAGTCAGTCGGGTTAGTATTAATTAGTATGAATAGGTAGTATAAGGGTTAGTAGATAGTGTGAGGGGGAAGTTAGTAGTAGGGTGAATAAATATATACAGCACTAGTGATTTCTTTTTCTAAATATCCAGGTATCATTTTTGCATATTTGACATTTACATGCAATTTACATACTAGAAAGGATTGATTGCGCGTTATTAGTCTGTAAACAAGCTAAAGAAACGTATTTCAATGAATATCTGTATTATAAAGAAAGTATATCGTAGTAGTAGTGAAAAATTTGCTGCATGATTACGGTATAGGCCGATCACTGTGATGGAAATATACATTTTTTTTTTCATGAATCATATCATAAGTATTTCGAACGAGGAATCGTCAAATGTAGTTTTTCGTACTATTTGCTTTCGCAAATTCCTGATTTTACGAGCAGTTATTAAATTTGACTTTCTTCCAAGAGCGAATACTTTTCTCGTTCCGCCAAAAAGAAAAAGCCGTGAGATGATATAATTGATAGTGATACTACTTATATAGATAAGTAACATTTCCAATATGAACTCTTGATTATTATTGAGCGAATCATTTGCTGAACTGTGTCGAAAATAAGCTGGAATTCAACAAGTTTCAAAATTTCAACGACAGTGCTTTTATTGAAATACTTCCTTGTCCTTCACAAAAATATTTTCCGACGAGTTTCTAAATTATTCTACGAAACTGCTTCTGAGAAGGTTTTATTAAATGCGGATACGAGGAAGGCTCCCGTATAAAACCGCCTATTTGCTGCTACTTCTGTTTGTTATAGAGGATAGCTCGCAGGTAGCTACGCCAAAGGTTTGTGCGCTTGTTTCCTAGCATTCATCCATACTTTATAATAACTGGTAACAAGAAAATAGTTCCTCGTTAAAAGTTTTTGTTGTTCATTTTCGGGTTTACTTTAGTTTCAGTTTTCACAGTTTTCAGGACAAAGGAACCGTAGACGAACTATACCACTGATATACTTTTCGCTTATTAGTTTAGTTTGAAACATCGGTATTGGATTTTGTTTGAAAAAAAACTGCTAAAGAAACGAGACGCAGCACCCACACACATAACTTTTTTTGACTTGCGTATTTCATAGAAGCTAAATTTTTTATTTCAGTCCCGCGAACCCTCGCTACTTGAGCAATCCACAAGCGCTGACAAATCATCAACTTTTGATGGAACATTTATCGATCTGTCTCAAATTCCCTTCAACGCTTCCGATTTTCTACTTCTATCTCATATATTGGAGAAAATCAATTATTCACATCCGGCCAGTATTTCTGACTTTGATCCAGATGAGCATGAAAGACCGTTTCTAAAAAGAGATTCGCGAAATGTGCAATTTGGAACACTGCCAAGTTCCTTGATACCACCCAGTGGGTTAGCGGCTGATATGCCAGCGCCTATTGGAGCGCCACAAGGACAGTTACCAGAAACTGCGGCACAGCAGTTTGCCGCTACCCAAGGCTTCGCAGCAGCAAGTGGTGTAGGTACTGGTAGCCAAGCATCACAACAATATCAGACAGCAGCGTACAACAATCAACCGACATATGCTGCTCCACAACCTGCCACTTATGCTGCGCCACAACCTGCCACTTATGCTGCGCCACAACCTGTCACTTATGCTGCTCCACAATCTGCAACTTATGTTGCGCCACAACCTAATTATGCAACTGGACAACAATATTCTGCTATTCAACAGCCTGCAAGTCGCAATGTAATGCCTTTGTCTGCTGTAGAACTGTCTGCAATCCCTGTATTATTAGAGAAACTTCGATCGATAATGGAGCTGGTTTTGGCAGCAAAACAGCAGCAAAAACCACAAGCAGCATATGTGGGACAGCAACAAAACGAACAATTGGGGCAGCAAACATATCCAGTGGCTCAGGGACCACAGCAGTTATACAATGTTGCGCCGATTCAACAGCAAGGGTACCCAGTTGCACCGATGCAGCAACAAGCGTACGCAACTTCTAGTCCGCTGTTACCAGTTGCTTCAACTCCAAATGCTAATGCTTATGCGCAACCAACTGATCCACAACCCACGCTCTTGATGAACCCTAGTAATGAACAGGTAGTTCAGCTATTCAATGTTATGGGGTTTGCAAGCTTCCCAAAAATTCGGTGTGATTCTGTCATTACTACCGTATTTCTGCACGAAAACTGCTAATATGAAACATTTAAAAAATGTTGTCGTGTAGTTCCAAGATACGGTAAATTTTCAGCACACTTGCAAACCCCATTAAAAATATATATATAAAAAATGAATCCCAGGAAATGATATGAAAAATCACGCGACACAAACCTTATACAATATTGTATTGTTCTTGTTAATCTGATACGGGGATATTATTAGATAAAATGTGCGCATTTTTTTCAATGTACGCAAATGAAATATTATATTTATGAAGAACTTGAACGGTGGCTTCAAAAACGATTACCCACCAACGAAGTTTCTTTATAATGAAACTGACGCTCCATCGTTTTCACATTCAGGTTGCCAGCATGAACTTAAACTTCGACTTACACTTTCGATCGGCACCACCAGGCTATATGGATAAGGTTAATTTCTTATTTTCAAAAAAGGATGCGAGGCTTTCCACGCTACGACTTCCTAACATAAGGAGTCGTCAAAACGCTTGACCTTGTAGACTTTTTCATGCGATAATATTGAATTTTAGCTTTATTAAATCTTCTGCGAAAAAAAAAAATATTGATGAGAATATAACTTTTTGATTTCAGGCAACTTACGTGACACCACCTACACCAATGCCAGAGCCGGTACCAGAGCCCACTCCAGAGCCTGTACCGGAACCAGTTGTAGATCCTATGCCTGAACCGGAGCCGATGGTATATTTTTTGCATTTATAAACCTATATGACGCTTGGTACTACCAACAATTTATAATAAATCATGAACTTCTGGTTCGTTCTCTCACTTGACATTATTCTAGCCAGTACCGGCACCAGAGCCCACCCCTGAACCAACTCCAGAGCCTGAACCTGTGCCTATACCTGAGCGTTCACCAGAACCGGTACCAGAACCCAGTCCCGAACCAGAGCCTACACCAGAGCCTGTACCGGAGCCTGAACCGGAGCCCGAACCGGAACCGATTCCTGAACCGACGCCTGAACCTGAACCCAAGCCCGTAGCCCAACCTTCCAGAGACATGGAATTTCAGAAATTATCTGAAGAAGAAAAGAGACGAAGAGATCCAATGTACCGTAGGTACGTATTTTAGTAATATATTAAGTTTTGATGGGCTTTAATTTTTGATCTTAATTTATTTTAATAACATCTAGACAACGACAGTATATTTTTCGCTAAAGAAAAATTCACAAAGTAGGCTGCGACATCCTCAACTTATAAGTAAGCTATGCATGTAGAGTGCATGAAAATTAGATTTTTATTTTATCCTGACCCTTTCATTATTTTACTTTTCAGATTTGTCATAATAAAAACCACGCATCCGGATGGAACAGTTACAATGAAAAAGGTGGCCGTGAACAGACACAACGCTGGACGAGTCAACCGGCTGATCAAGAATCGTAAGCTAATATTTATATAAATTGTTTTATTTACAAAATCGTTTACGCTTCAAGAGCGCGCACCTTTATTCAAGGGTGAAAATACATTTTCAATGTTTGCTTATGACATGTTCCGCAGAAGTCCTGAGCAGTAGGCTCAAAGTTCCAGATGACAAATTGATCGACGTCTTCTGGTGATTAATTAATTCAAACCGCGCGCTGCTGCATCAAAACATTGCATATCGTATCATACCCTCTACAGCAACGACTATTGTCACGCTTCTATGATCAAAAATACAATCTCCAATCATATTTAAACTTACAGACAGCGACTTCGAATCTACTCCAGATATGCCACATGACAACGGACAAGGACCACCACCTATACCAGGTAACCAAATAGCAAGTGTAAAAAAATAAAAATCTGAACCTTCACGCGTTTCAGCACAGTTTTATCTATATTTGCTTTTTGTATGCTCGTCTCATACAGATACAGAACACAATAAAACCTTGTTCATTTGCATGTAAAACACTCATTTCAGAGGCCCCGCCAGTTCCACCATTTATGATGTCACACGCAGCAGAAGATGCTGCGTCGCAGCAAAATCACAACAGCTATGGAAGGCCGAATGCAGCAGAAGATGCTGCGCCGCAGCAAAATGATAATAGCTATGGAAGACCGAACGGATATATGAGACCAGAAACTCCACCTAATGCACCGCCCGTGCCACCTATTGCATAAATTAATATATTAAATTTAAATTTAAAAAGGAACATATAAACTACCAATAAACTAAAAATTTATCATTGATTATTCTTACGTTTGCATACGTGATTGTTACGTTACCATAGAATTTCAAACAGCCATTTCGTAACACATACATTAGGAACTTTGATGTGGTTATTACCTTCTCTCAAAGTTGGAACTGAACCTTTTGAACATTCATAAAAATATCCATTACGAATTTTTATTACAATGTAAGTTTTATGTTCAGCTGATAAGAAAGTGCTAAAATATTGTTTTGTTTCAGCGTTATTTAGTGTTTTGAATTTGTCGTCTTGAACTCGGTCTTGACTTTTATAACTATAGACTATAACAACATAACTAATTTTCAACTTATTTGTAATTTTATTGAAACACTAAAAAAAAATCCACCTTTACCGGTCGCTTAATTTTTAAAATTCCCAAAGTAAACACTAAGTCTGTACCATTAAATTTTACATGAATTTGAATTAAATTGAGTTACATAAATATTTCTATGATCCTTACGAACGCAGGTCATACGGTCATTTTATATAATTTATTCGACTAAATAATGTATGCTAAAGCAGCATTCATAATTGAAAATTTAAAGCGAAATACCGGCCGGTTTTTGAAACACATCGTGGACAGCTGATTTCTTACGTAATTATGCAAAGTTGCTCGAATTTCGCTCTATTTTTTATTCTAATTTATGTATTCATGTTCATTTGCATAAGCCGCAAAAGAATGATGGTGTACTCGATGTGTTTCAAAAACCGGCCGGTATTTCGCTTTAACTAATTTGAGGATAATCATCACTATCGATAGGGTGGATCTTCCTCTAGATATCACCATGTCATTTATCTGTTCTTTGATGCGGTCCCACAAATGATAGCTGATAGCGTACATTTCTGACAACTTCCGACTCGTAGCTAGCTACTCTAGTAAGTTGCAAATTAGTTGCACTTTTTCGAAAAAAGTTCAAATAAACTTAAATCTAATTAGGAAACGCAGTGCGCGGTGTATCAAGATCAAGAGTAGCTAGATCAGTCAGAAGTTGTATTGTCTAGGCCTTATCCTTACACTTCGACCATTAGGGTCAGCTAATAAAACACTATTCTTATTTAAACGAAGTCCATTAAATGTAGTTCTTACTTTTTACTGAATTAACTGCATGTTTCCTACTTGGGTCTGTGACCTTTGCTTATATTCATCTCTATATGCGTTTACTTCTGCTCTCAAACCCACACAAAATTAAAAATTCAAATGAGAAATTAGAATACATGTATACCATTGTTATGCAACCATTACGCAAATTATACAAACTAATCAGCAACAATTTGGCGGGAAAATGAGATTTTTGATTTTGTCAACTTGAAAAATTGCTGATGACCTTGAATCCATTGAAAACCTAACAAAAGTAGAACTAAAAGAGTTCAACCAGCTGTTTCGCAGCTGGTTTCGAGTTATTTTCGTTTTCTAACAAAAAAATACAACTCTTTTCCTATATTTGCCATTCAACCTTCTTTAATTTTATATGCTTCACTTATGCTATTTTATTATGTACACACTTATGCTATTTTATTATGTACACACAAAAAATTTTGATTGACAAGTAAAGAATAGTAGTTTCATGGTTAAATTAAGTCAAAAGATATATCTAGAAAAGCACAGGAGGAGAGTTGAATAGTGAGTTCGCAATATAATTTTCTACTTTCTGATCGTGAGTAGTAAAAAATTCAGGAAACGGAGACATTGTTCAAAATCACTTTCAAAAACTGACCGGCAACTAATTTTCAAAAACAAAATGGGAAACACATGTTGAACACCGGGCTGCAATACAGATACAGCTGTGGGCTCTTTGTTCATGAAAACTTGGTCATACAGTGCCAGCCTGCCAGCTGCAGTTACGTACATTCTACTTAACTCGGTATATAAGATCATCCTGGACATATTGGATACATTTTATTTTATTTCAATGTACTTGGCTCACTTACCATTCCGAGTAAACTAGGACCTCTTGCACAATTTTTGATCAAGACCATTATGTATATTATGAATTATGTGAACTGTGAACCTAATTCTTACTGTTAGTAATCTTTATGGTTGTTTTTTTTTTTACTTTATGCTGCTTAATCGTACTTTAGATGTCACTGTTTTATCTACAAAGCAAATCAAAGTTGCCCTGTGTTGTTCGAATGTAAAACGAGTCTTTTTAAATGTGAATGGAGCAATGTCGGGTTTTCATTTTTACGCTATATTTTACAAGAAATTGTTAGTGTATATGGTTGTATTGGCATTGTCGGTTTGTCTTTAGCCTGAATAATTCAACTCCGGTAATTAGAGGCTGTTCATGTTGCATAGAACATTTTTTGTTAAAGCGAAATACCGAACGGTTTTTGAAACGCATCGAGGACAACTGAATTCTCACGTATTTGTTCTAATTTGCTTGAATTTAGCTCGATTTTTTTATTCTATTTTATTGCCATTTGCATAGGCTGCATAAGAATGCTGGTGTACTCGATGTGTTTCAAAAACTGCTGACCGGTATTTCGATTTAAATGACAATGATATTTCTTATTTTTTTCTCATTCCTTTTACGCTGGTATATCACTCGTATCGTACCGTACATTCAGAAAAACTTGCACATGAACTGCGGCACTCTCGCACACTTCGGCGCGCGCCAATGGCATATTTGACGTTGTAACGCGGGCGCACTTGCCAAACTGTATTTTAGATGCTACCGTACATTCGTGTCCCAAGATCGCCAATTCTTGACGATCCGCCTCAGTTTGAGATGGAAAACACGGAAAATGTAAGATCCGTTTATACGGGATCTCATAGGGATTCTTGGCGGTGAGCACTTTTGTCTGCCTATTTTGTTTTATATCCCATTTACATAGAATGTTATTATATAAAGAAGAGCTTACTTTTTTGTTTGAGTGAACGAAACGGAATTTTATTTTTCAGATGTTTGTTATAAGTAAATCCCTTTTCTCCATTCTTCAAAATAAGCGCAGTCGAGTTTGTTACATAAACTTGGAAGATACGTTTCAGACGTTACATATAAGTATGCAGTATGATCGTTTAGTTGGGATCACCTGAGTAGTCGGGGATACGCCTTTTTATCCATATTTGGCAAATCATTTTATAAAATTATGGGAGGTTTCCATTTTTTTCTATTTTACAGTCTCAGAAACGTTGCATCGGATCAAGATATGGAGTGTCGAACTGAAGCTTTATTGTGAGTTTATATGGTTTGAGCTTATATATTTATTTGATTTGCAACTGTTTCAGGTTACATAGTCACTTAATCTAATTAAATAAAGGCTAAATGAGGTCTTTACAAACTTTTATTTAAATGCAAACCCTTGTATTTCAGGCGCCTTCATGAGCAGTTCTTCAGTCAGAATTCGAGTAATGCTAATGATAGACAGGCTCATCGAAGGATGCCCATGCACGAGTTAGTTTCTGTATTTGTCAAGGTTCTTGCTCCCATATACGCATGAAATACAGCATAACTTCAAAAAGGGCCTACATATCCCTGTCGGAAACACCCAGACCATTTGCATTGTTTGCTAGTTTTACTCGAAAAACAACCTAAAATTCGGACTTAAATGAAGCCGTAAAATCTAAAATTCGTGTGGCAAAAGCCATATATGCCGCAGGAGAAGCGTACGACTTTCAAATCGTGCCTCATTTTTCTTTGTCAATTAAATCTCTGATTTTTACCTTTCATGCACTGTGGCTTACATGGTTATGTTCGCAAAACTTAATGTGTATTTTAAATGCAAATGACTTTCCCGTGAGCCTGACCCTTTAAAATGCATGCAAATGTTTGTGCCCGCATTTTATAAGTGTAATTTAGACGCCCGACTTCCCCAACTCAGCTACCCGGGGTGCGACGCTCAAGGCTCGACATCGCCGTGCAATTGAACACTTTCCGACCGCAGGAGTATTTTGCAAGGTACCTTTGTCGTTGAAGCGAAATAACAACTGGTTCTTGAAACCAATACTTATAGAACCATGTAATTGTAATGTATGCAAGTTAGTATTATTAGCAAGTAAACGACCCCAATTCGACCCCACTTTGCATAAATACACATACTTGAGACGTGTTTCAGATTCCGGCAGATATTTTGCTTTAAAAAAACGTGGTTCTTTTTCGTAAATAATCTGAAGTCCCTTCGTTTACCGATAATCGTTATGCATATAAGTCATCAACAAAAAAAATAAACCTCAACTTTGATCTTGAAAATTTTTGCACATGTATCCACACCATATCTAAATTGTGCTTATAATAAGGAAAATATGCAACCTAACAAAATACCTAATTGTTAGTATCATTTGGCCACCTGGTGGCAAGCCAGACTCACGCAGAACAGACTTATCTGGTCATTTTCGAGCAGATCTTGCGCCGTTTGTACGCGAGGAAAGCGTGCGGAAACAACCATTGCGCTATATGCGCGCCATAACCACGCCGCTAGCTCGCCAAATTTTAAATTGACGTTAGATTAGTCCATTTTGATTCAGATCCGACAAGCTAATGCTTGGTCCGTTTGATGAAATGCCCAGGTTAGATCAGCTACCTAACAACGAGACGTTCTTTATATTTCAGGTGAATAATTTTCAAATTTGTCAATTTTATCCGAATTTCTCATTATACAAAATGAACATGAATTGAGTAATATGTACATGCATTGCTTTTTTGGGGTGTTTGTGAAACGTATCCTGAGGCCATATCCACCACTCAATTCCCCACGGGGACTTCCCCATCTTTTTCTCGCATCTCTCACATTAGAATGCTATTATCTGTCCCCAGGGAATATTTAACTAAGGGAATCGGAGTGGCGAATATTGCTTCCATGACATTCGAAAGTGAGCAGAAGGGCACAGAAATTTGCCTAAGTAATGAAGCATACGTTTCACAAAAACACATGTCATATGGCCATATCTTGCAATTATTTGAATTAGTAATGTATTTCCTTTCAGAGGTACAAATCGTCCAACAACACTGGGCGATCCTACTACAGAAAATTGTGCAAGATTGACACTTAAATCAATAAACAAGAAATGAGTATTTATGCAAAAGGTCCTACACAATAAAGAATAAAACCTTCTCTTGATATTCCTTTTTGTGATCTGAACATCATAGATAATAGATTCTTAGATCATAGATTGTTTGAAATAGACATTTTTATTCATGTTGAAAACGCGTTGCTGATGACAAAACTATGTATTTGGCGCAATGATTTGGTTGGAGACTCCACGACTGATTAATAGAGAATAGTTTAGTTTCATATAATTTAGTATTAGTTTAGCTTCTTGGACCAAATTAAAATTTTCATGACAAAACATCTTGCGCACAGTTTCCACTTTCCACCATCTTGTCTATAGTCGTACACGGAAGTCCCCAATTTGTCCGCACCATTTTATTGGAACGTAAACTTTTTTTATTAACTATTGACCCTGGAAACCGCCTGCCAAAACCCAGTGTCTACAAACTGGCAGTAGCATCATGTGAGGATCTAGATCTATTTCGAGCCCGTATTGTTGTATATTTAAACAGTACTCTATTTTCAATGCAAACAAAACCCGAGGCTTCTTGCTATTTAGTAAATGACTCACAATTTCAGTTGAAGTTGCAAGGCAAACTCATCCATGTAATAGACACACTTTTGGTGGATTTTTTGGAGGGGCGCGGCCGCTGCGCAACAGATAAGCCACATGTGCGCCATTGGTGCCAATTGTGCACCATATGGGACTGCACGCTTTTCGCGCACCCACGACAGATTGCCTGCGCAACATAGACCTCTATGGTATGCCATATATTTGGGCGCACCATCGTCAGTACCAAACTGCCGCGTCATTATAAAATTTGAATGTTACGGATCATGCAACAATAGGCGTCCAGCACTGAACTGATCTCTGGATAAGCCGGGATTGTGGTCGTTATCTCACTGTTTTCTTTTCCTCTTTTTTTTCTCTCTTTCTCTCTCCGGCTCTTCCTCTTCCTCTTTCTATCGTTCACTTTCTCTCTCTCCGTTCTATTAGAGGAGAGAGAGAGAAAGAGAGAGAGAGAGAGAGAGACAGAGACAGAGAGAGAGAGAGAGAGAGAGAGAAGAACTGTGCATAGCTTAAGTTTCCTGCCCTCATCATCATCAAGCTGTTGACAACGAGAGCCTTCTTGAGAGCTTTTTGCGACATCATATCCCAGGTGCACGGAGTGCGGTCACAGAAAACGAACTTATTCTCAAGCTAGTAAAGGTTTTAATTTTAAATGACCAAGGTTGAAGTCTTGTCCGGATGAGGACCTAAGACCTAAGGCCAAGGGAAACGTGAGCAATCAACGCATATAAGATTATCTCTTGGTTGGAATTAAAATATCTGCACTGTGAGTTTATGATTAGATATATACAAGACTGCACATGAGAAAGAATATGCCGAAAACATGCAGGAGTGTGGGCCCGTTTCGACCCCCTATTGTAAGAGGCCATATTCATATTCACCATCCAATTCCCCGTGGGGAATTACCCGTCTTTTTATCTGCGTGTCCCACTTTAGAATGCTATTTTCTGTCCCCAGGGACTATTTCCCCGAGGGAATTGGAGTGGTGAATATGGCCTCAGGATTTACGCTGGACATTTGCCATATATTTTGTTTGGAGCAAACTTTCCATCACACATATGTAGTAGACAGAATCAATCACACTCATTGTCTAAGCAGCTTGTTTTTGTTTACCCGTTTACCGGGTTACATATTTTAGAATCAAGAAATGGTTATCGTAAAATTGTCTAGTGAACTGAACAATTGTTGTTTTCGATGAAGTTAACACATGCATGGTTAAAGTATCTTTGTAAAAGAAACAACAATATCCTTCAATCCAAGTCTATTATGAGAAGTATACACGATTTTTTTCATGTGCGGCTTGGGAAAACACAAACTTTGTCTGGGAATGCAAACCATGCTTAGGTTGTGTGTTTGGTTACCATATCTTAAGTTATCTAATATTGTATGCATTTATTCGTCTACTGTCCTACTGTGTTCGTGTTCTGCTTATCTTGTAGGTCACATGGCATGAAAATTTTCACCCAAGATATGACGTCAAAATGACTGGATGGTGCAGCCAACAGCTCAGCAGAGCGGAGAAAAAAAGATTGCAAAAAAGATCCTTTGCGTTTATCACGAGGGCAAGCTTATAGCAACAATATTTGGGAAAGCTGAGAAAAGTGAGCATGCGGGAAAACTCTCAACTAATGAGAACCCGGCTTCTTACTGTAGTTATTTTGAAAAAGACAGTCATCAATTAGTAATTTCGCACAAAAGTATCCATTGCACAGGCTGTATTGAATGAGGTGTACGAGCGAGACCACTTAGCTTGCGAAGCCGATAAGCAACCTATACTTATTTTGTTCTTGCAGTGACAATTTCGCTTTGTTTTTGAGATATTTCTTACAAATAAAATGTCAAAATTCGGTTCGTGTCATAGGCTGTCACAATCTGCCCTCACAACTTACAAACTCGGTATTCAGAGACTTTTTCGCGAATTGTTGCATTTTTCACGCAGAAACAAACGCTGAAAATGCTATTTGTCAACAGCAAAAGTAAACTTGCGCCTGGATTTCGAGTGAACGATCTCTCTTTTCCACGGCACACCTGGGAATCCGAGGGAATACGAAACTGCTGAAAGAGTGGGTGAGATGGAGAGAAACAGGGCTAGAGAGAATTAAAGAGAATATAGAGAGAGGGACGAGATAGAGGGTATGAATACGAGAGAGAGGGAAAATAAGGAGAGAGAGGGGAGAGAGAGAGAAAGAAAGAGAGAGAAAGAGAGAGAGAGGATGATAGGATCCTGACCGATCTCTGTGTAAGCTGGATAGACAACATCTGAGATTTGGACCCTCACTTGGCCACTGTCGGCTCTCTCCACGGTCTGCACACTGTTTTTTCAATTATCCGTCTATCGCTCCTTAATCCGCACAATGTCTCGTCACAGCAGAGCCCTCGAACTTTCCTCCACGCCCAGCTATATAACGGCTATATGAGGACCTAGGAAACTTGGGCCCAACCTGGTGTTTTCTAAATTTCTGAATTGAAGCTCTCAGATACTTATAAAAAAATTATGCAAATTTTGTTCCTGGAGATCGGTCTTGCGGCGGTCTTGACTAATATGCGATATGCCCCTAATAGTGTATGAACGTTTTTCCCATGGTGTCTGCTAATATTTATTTGGCGATGAATATTTGATATTAAAACGTATGTACTCATGATTTTCAGACACCGACTAGTTTTCAAGGGATGCCTCACTTGTTTTCCGTAAGTGTATTGTTCAGAAAAACGCATTTTCTTTTGCAACTAGTCTCTGTTTTATGCTTTAGTCGTATTTATTTCAATTCTAACAAGTATAAGCTTAAGTGTTCGTAGAGTTTCCACGCACAAGGTACCTGAGGCCGTATTCACCAACACACAGGGAACCCTCCCTGGGCTCACGGGCGCTCTGAATCTCTTCTGCTCTCGCACTCTCTACGCATTTTTTAGCTCCTTGGGGAGGCCAGGGAGGGCTCCCTGCGTGTTGGTGAATACGGCTCTGATTGCAGTGTTCGTAGCGGACAGCCTAAGAGCTCTTGAGGTTCAGTAGTAATATTAACTACAAAAGTTTACCCCTGACAATTTAGGTAGAAACGCAAGCCTACCCGGAGATCAAGAAAGAATTGCAAAAGAAAAATGTTGATATGCCAAAACCACCGGAGGACGTTCTTGATCGCACAACGTTCATGAAAGAGTGGAAGACCGACGCTTACCTTGAGGTAATACAACTTTTCATTTAGATGTAGTACTACTTATTTACTAAATACATACTGTCGGACGTAACTCTACGGATATTGAAATCAGTACTAGTTCCTGAATATCTATTTCAATACTTGTCTTCACGTACATTTTCCGTATTACGTAATCACGTAAACTCTAGAAATTGGTCCATGAAACTTTGGACAATTCGTGTGTCTACACCCTCCCATTCAATGTGTATCTCTCATGATCACTTTTCAGTATCGATTGATCTACGGTTTTTTGTATTGATTGAATATATTATTGATTTATTGGTATCCGCTTTATAATCCATTTACAGTCATCTCTCTCGTGTGTGTAGATGTAGTTGTGTACCTGCCAACCGCTGATAGCTGATAGCTGATACTACAATTTCTGATATGAACAACAAAAAACGTGAGCGAAAAAAACGGAAGTTTAAGCGGTCTAGGCGATAATTTTGAGCAAATTCTCGCTCTTGATTGAACCTTTTTTTGGCCTTTTTCGATTTATAATCTGCGCGAATTCCCTCGAAACGTTGTATGGAGCCTCAGCGAACTGTAACTCTTTTATGACTAAAATTACAGTATCTTTGCTCAAGTTTCAGCATGTGGCTGCGCACTCCGCTTTGGTCGATGTCTCTAACCATAGCTTAGAACACCAACATATATAGTTTCTTGAATTGAACTTCATAGAGACTACCGCAACGTAGAATCTTAGCTTAGGTACTGACCCTCTTAAGCAGCAGTTCGCCTACCGTATCCTGGCCTTTGTCGTCGGCCGTCTCTCCCCATTCTAGTGTAACTTCCAGGACTCTCCAAACAACCAGGTGAAGCAGAATGGAGATGCTGACGACCAGAAGGAAGTAATTCTAGACAGGACGACATTTCTCACCGAATTCGAAACTGCCGCCTATTTGAGAGTATGTGTAGGGTTACGGTAATTATGTTGGAGTATAGCTGCCACGAAGCTTTGCCAAAGAAAACTCGAAAAACAGCTTGAAGCGTGGCTTTGAACAACGGCTGGATATCTGCTTTCCGATGTGTTATATATTCTCGTGTCCATTCGAAACATACGGGTACACTAATTTGCATATAACACAAGGGAATTGCGTTGCACAGTATGCGTTTCAACACCACGTGCCATACCGCTTTAAAAATATCGCAGCTAAACTCCGACAGTGCCGCGCGTCGCTGTTTGTCATGCATGTGCGCGCTACTATTGTGTTGGGCTTGGCATTTGATCTTCGATATTGGTGTGTAATGCTACTGTATGTGTCAATTAGAGTAAGATTTTAATATTACTTATTAACGTATTCCAGGACTTCTACACAAAAGTGGACGATCCGGCCATGAAGATGGTGCTCACTTTCCTTCCGATTATCGTGAATAAACTGGGAAATCAGAAAAGAGTGATCGATTTTGGCGCCGGGCCAACCATCCATGTGGCCGTTTGCTTTAGGAACAGTGCAGAAGAGGTGGGTTATTAAAGCGAAATACCGGTCAGTTTTTGAAACGCATCGTGCTGAATTCCTACGTATTTATGCCAATTTGCTCGAATTTAGCTCGATTTTTTATTCTAATTTATGTTCATTTGCATGTGCTGCATAAGAATACTGGTGTACTCGATGTGTTTCAAAAACCGGCCGGTATTTCGCTTTAATTAAATAAAACAGATTCGCTGCTCAACCATCACAAAGTTCTCGCTAGATCACTGAGTATCCCTTCGCGAGAACCTGGCGAAACTGAATATGATATTCAAATGTTAGTGCAAATGCACAGAGGACATTATAGGCCGCCTCAGCCTAAGTATGGCCCGGATAGCCGACCAAAACCCCAATTTTTCGTTTGCACCCAAAATTCATAGATGTTGAATAGTCACCGCTTCATATGGGTTCTACATCGTATTTCGCACGTCCATCGTGTTTTCGGGTGTCCGTCTAGTCTTTGCGGCAGGCTCTGGTAGCGCTAAGAGAGTTGTACGCTGCAATGGAGTGGCGTGCAATATGGCCAGCGTTGTTATCAACCGCCACGCCACCTTTTCCCGAGACCACCACAGGAAATCAAAGAACAAATGAAATCGGAATTACATACCAATTTCTACTATTTGCAGATCTACCTAGCTGATTATTTGCCGCAAAATCGTGATGCGCTCGGCAGTTGGCTGGATAACACGAGCGATTTTGACTGGTAGGAAACAATCACTTTTCTCTATAACCGGCTGGCTTCCTTACCTGAACCGGGTTTCTTGGGCGCATAGCAGTTGGCGGATTGTTTAACTGCAATAACAGTAGTAATTGGTTGAAATGTTCTCGTAACGGAATTCCAATTGCGAACTAATTAACTACAAACTAACTAACGTTCAAACCCGTTGTTTTCTTCAGGACCGTGGCACTGAAGATGATTGACTGCCGTGAGGGAGGTGATTGGTCGAAATTGAGGGACATGCAGCCATTGGCCAGATCAAAGGTGGGAAGTTTGTAATTACACAACAACCAAACATTTCGTCATCTTTCGGACGCCACGGAAAATGTAAACGTTATCCGGGTGGTGACACGTCTCTGTGAAGATGTGGCAGATCAGCCTATCTAGAGCAGCCTATCTCTGACACATCTCTGTGAAGACGAGATGTCATGTAGTTGAGCAACTTTAGGTGAAGGATATATACCATTGCGACTGCTTCGCAGATCCGTCAGTTGAATGTCCAAAAGATTTGCAGGGAACGTTTGATGTGAGTTTCTTAATCATTTAAAAGGGCTTAGCCTCAGGCTTAGGCTCATAACCACTCCTGCGCCAATATTCATAATCACAAAATATATGCAGGAAACGTTTGATGTGAGTTTGCCAATCATTTAAAAGATTGTTGTTATTTTTTGTAATTAATTTCTTTTGTTAGTTTTTCTTTGCGAATTTTTTCTACATATTTTCTTACTGCGCGAGAGCCTATCACTAAATCATGGGAAATCTTTTGCGAAAATACGGTAACAAAATACATAAAGTGGCTCTAGAAAGAATCCAGCGTATGTTTACGAAGCGTGTGTTTATGAGATCTCATTTAGTTGGGTTTATGGATACGCCAAATAGTGAAACTAGAAATGAGCTTCTCAAACTGGATATGTTAGAGAATCGTAGAAAGAAAGCAGATGCCAAAATGCTGAGGAAAATACTAGCTGGTAAATGCGGTTTATCTTCACAACGTATGTTTAAATTTAGATCCTACAATTATTCTTCTCGTAGAGGTAGTTCTAGGATTGTTATTAATAGGGCATCAAGAAATGTTCGGAAACATTCATTTGTCCATAGAACGTCCCTTATGATTGAACAGAATGCTACGAATTTCCTGTGATTTACTCCGAATTTGCTTGCTGAGACATTTTACTACTGCTTTATTATGTTTTATTTATTATGTGTATTTTATAACACAAACTGCACGTTACATTGCTTTCTTTGATTGTCTTTGTGCGTAATAAATTATTATGTAAGAAAACTTTTAGAGAAATATCTTAAAATTTTAGGTGATGGTGACAATATTTTGCGTCGAATACTGTTGCACTACATACGACGAGTACAAGGGCGCACTGAAGAATATGGCGAAACAACTGCGACCAGGAGGTGGGGGATTTTTTGCATATTCGCAATGCAATTATATTTTTCATGTACCTAGCTTTGGCCAAGCGATGTGAATACTATGTTTACCCTTAAGTTACAGTAATCTACATATACAAAAGCGCGAGTGTTGTTGTCCGCTGCCACCTTTTCTTGTTTCCAAACTAAAACCATAGTCATTACACAATCCTAGTGAAGATCGTATACCTGGCTCGCTTATAAGAGACGGTACTTGGCATGTACCGTGGGCAGGTTGTTCTTTAGGCTTAGGCTTAGGCCTATGCTTAGGCTTATAATCTTGATTGTTCTTTAGGCTTAGGCTTAGGCTTAGGCTTAGGCTTACAACCTTGATTTACGTGGATCAATGTTTTCTAGGATTCTTCATCATGGGCGGTATCCTAGAGGAGACGTGGTGTTCCTTCGGAGGCCGTAAGTTCTCCTGTCTGTACATAACAGAACAGATGATGACCGATGCCCTCAATGAGGCAGGACTCTTCATCGACAACGACAAGAAGTGCGTCATGTACGAGATCAACGGCATGTTCATGGTGTGCGCCAGGAAACACTAGGTTGTTGGCTTTAGGCTTAGGCTTAGGCTTCCGCTTAGGCTTCCGCTTAGGCTTCCGCTTAGGCACAACCACTCCTGTGAAATGTACCGTAGTGTCGTCAACTAATAATAGAGTCGATATTTATGGAAGTCGTATAGGACGGAATTACTGTATCATCTGAATAGCTTTTATATTTTTATATGTTTTTCTTTATGTGTACAAAAAGTTCCCCCATATACATATACATATATTTATTTTGGAATTGGATATTACTTCAGCATGATTTTATCATTTTATACATAATAGGAAGTTGATAAATAAGAAATGTATATCGTAAGGTATTGCATTCGAGAGTTAAAGGTTAAAGGGTACTGTGATAGGCATTTATTTTATATATTATATTTTAGTTTTCAATTTTGTAACATTTTGCATGAAGTCGTGAAAGCTTCGATATTAGCAAAATCTCTGATCATAAACGACTAGGCGTCAAAAAGTTAGGAAAGAAATCTTTATCATATACATATTTGTTGTTCCTCTTACCTCACGCATACACACATTTCACTGGGTTTGAGGAGAAAATAAATAAGGTTTTAGTTTTTTATGCTTTATTGGATACACATTAAACATAATGATATTATCATATATATCATACGGGTGTTTGAATTTGAATATATCAGGAAAGGAAATACGACTGATGTAAATGAAATAATATTCACCGAAGCATCCCCAAGGCTCCGAAGGAAGCGGCGCGCATATGGCACCGGTTATTCACGCGGCCAAAATATTGTTCTTAGTCAACGCACTTTCGCGGTCAAAGGTGTGCCAAGAGTACGCCATAGTATTGCAGATCAATCACGAAGTTACAAGGAAGTAGGATAGTGCTCTGTCTTGGTAAACCCGAAATTGTAATCGAAATTTACAAAACCGCAATAATTCAGCGTATACAGGACCAGAAAAACATGCAGACAATTCTCAAAATGATGTTTTAATTCCTCTCACAAATCACGAATGTTACTAGCAAACCCTAGGAGTTGTCAGCATCAGTAAAATGTTAGCAATTGAGCGTTTCCTGCTTTCTAGAACTCTACTCCTCTACTGTAAAGGTAATACTACAAATGTACACTAATGAGATTCATCGAGAACAAACAGCTGATGTGTAACAATTATTTAGGCTTATATTAAATGACTGGAAAATATGTAATGCATTATACAGTGATAAAAAAAAACATGATAATAATTGCGGGCTTAATCAATGCATGTATATTAGTTATATTAGTTGATTAACCGATACTTTCTCTGGTCCTCAACCGCGCAGCGCGTCCCCAGCCAGCCGCGATCGCTCCCACTTTTTCGCTCCAGCACGGCTGGCTGATGGTGCGCTGCGCACCGGCGAACGTAATGGTGCGCTAGGCTTGATTTCATGGATGCTAATTTTTCTCCGTGATAATTAGCGACACAAGTTTAACAATAAGGCTATGCCTGATGAGCATAAGCCTAATATTCCTAATTTATTTCCAGTCAAACTACATCAAAAAATATTTACATATTACCAAGAATAAGGAATTAAATTAATTAATTAATACACAACGTCAAACGCTCTAATTATTGAGTAGGGCGGGTAATATAAAAGCCATAATTACGCTAATTGCTCTTGCTAAACTTGTCGAGTTGTTATCAAATCCAGAGAGAGCTTCGGGGCTATCAGCTATCAAAGAAGAAGCCTTATCTACAGTAGTTGCATCAGTATTTGATGCAAGAAAATCCTTGAGTGTAACTTTCGGAACTGGTGCAATAAATGGCTCATTTTTGTTGGTTGCCTTAGCCTCGCAGATAACAGCTGAAAATAAAATATTATGGAGAAAAACTTATAGAGTAATAACAGAATTTTTTAAGGGAAACTAGCCAATCATTGTAAGGCGGGCTACTCATAAGTCGTAAGGTGCGCTAACCATTTGGACACCGTGATATGAGTGCGCGAGAATGGTGCCGCACAAGCGCCATAAAGCCCTTCTTGTGGATATGCGTGTGCGGTGGTGCCGCGCAAGCTCCAAAAAAACTAACTTCTCTCCTCCTGTATTCTCATTAGTTGATCGTCGCTAAGGTTGTAGTTCTCTGATCTTTGTGGCCGGTCACCGTATAACGATGGGAGGACCTAAAGTAAAAAGATTATTTCCAATTTCAATTACAATATTGTCGGCCGCGATCCCCTGCTTGCTCACAAGAGCTATTCTTGTCTTCTAGAGTAAAATACAATTTCATTATTGTTTTTTGAATACTGACAACATTCTATGGGGGTTTCCAAGTATGCTGAAAATACAGTATATTGGAACTACACGAGAATATTTCGTATTGTATACCTTCAGGTTTCTTGTAAAAATACGGTAGTATTGACAGAAGCACGGACATTTTTGGGATACTTGGAAACCCCATTACTATTAAGTTTTTGAAAAATCGTATTATTTCATTTAGATTATTGATTTTTAAGAAATGATTTCACACCACTCACACTATTCCACAGCACATCATCTGTGTATCTGTAATTATCTCGCATTCGCATCCCATCATTAGCTGGAAGGTCAATTTGGAAGTAATTCTTGTTTTTGAAATCCTTCACTGGTGTCCAAGAGTTATTTTGGAACGGTTTTCTGAAAAGTTAGACGTCAGAATGGTTTGCGAACGGTAGAGGCCCGTTCGAGATGGGCGGAAAACGGAAAAATATGGCTACTTTTCCGTGTATAGAGTGTGCGAAGTGAGAGACGCAGACAAACGTTTTTTTTTTCGTTTTCCGCCCATCACAAACGCGCCCTAATCGTTCATGCGATACCAATGTGCAGCACAGAACAGAACCACAGAAATGGGACCTTGTTTTATCAACCCACAATTCATTTTATCAATCCACCAACACGCAGGGAGCCCTCCCTGGTCACCCGGTGAGCCATAAGAGTGTGTAGAGAGTGCGAGAGCAGAAGAGATTCAGAGCGCATGTGAGCCTACGGAGGGCTCCCTGTGTGTTGGTGAAATCGGCCTCTCAGGTCACCGTTTTTAGCAGAACTACGCCTAGTGATATTGATTTTCCAAGCACGTTTTGACAAAACAAGGCGTACCCAAACTTTGCAAAGTTTGTCCACACTTCACCGTACCAGTCGGCCATCTCGTAGTCATGCGGTGACACCTTTGAATATGATAAATATGAATAATTAGAAATTAGGGAATGATTATAGCCATTCTCAAATACTGAAGTGACTGAATAGTTTGCACGGTGTTCACTGGCACCCTCCGATTCTGACCTCTTTGAAAATCAACCAATGGGAAAATTGAAATTTTCTTATTTCGTCCTCAATTGAGTTAAAGCGAAATAACGGCCGGATTTTGAAGCAGTTGCTCGAATTTAGCTCGATTTTTTATTCTAATTTATATTCATTTGATAAGCTGAATAAGAATGCTGGTGTATTCGATGTGTTTCAAAAACCGGCCGGCATTTCGAGCTGGCTAGTGCCAATCATTTTAATTGATGGCAAAAAGGTGATTGTATTATTTTAGTAAATAATTATTAACTAAGATATATGAAAGACGAAAATACCTCATTTCGCTCCATTGCGGCCTTCCACTCGGTGTCCATTTTAAATAGAAGGCGTAGCTCATTGACGTGAGGTACAACTGGAATTTACAAAATTGCTTTGAATTTTACAGATTGTCTTATTATTCATGTGTATTTAATTTCCGCGGCCATCGTTGACTGCTCTTAATAGTCATTTATTTCCGGGTTTTCATTTGGTAAAAGGTAAAAGGTGACAATTACAGTATGGCGTATGGCGTATGGGGGTATGGGGACGAAAGCAACGAAACATAACATCACCAGCATCGCTTTCAGTGTATTCGTATATTAATATTGCATGTTTTCTATATGCCTTTTTCGAAACCCAGATATTTCAGTATAGAATATAGAAAACCCACGATTTAGTTCAGTCAATTCTGGGACTTCTGGATATCTGCCTATTTTTGACGAGTAGGTCTGCTCGAAGAGGTATACATTTTCATTATTATTTTCGAGTTGAAGGTTGACTTCTTGTGTGGCGAGCCCTGTGAACACCATTGCGGTGAAGAACTGAAATGTACAAGAACTGATTCAAGCGAAATACCGGCAGGTTTTTGAAACGCATTGAGAACACCAGCATTATTATGCAGCTTATGCAAATGAACATAAATTAGAATAAAAACAATCGAGCTAAATTCGGGCAACTTTACAAAAATACGAGTAAGAATGTTTTTCAAAAACCGGCCGGTATTTCGCCTTAAAGGCTCAGGCCCACATAAAGAAAAGTTTTCCCCAAGTGTTCTTTGAGAAATCTCCCGGATTGCTAAAACGTGGCTGCGAAAACAATTCCAGAGCTAAGTATTATACAGTATTCCGCACCCGGAAAAGAAATTCCCTTTTATTATAAAGATTAGAATAGAACTCACATCAGTGGAAGCGATAAACCAATCAATATATTCTGGATTAGTTGACTTCTTTGGAAGATAAGCCTAAATTTAATTAATAAAAAATTAGAGCACGTTGCTTCACATTCACAGTTCGAATTTTCGAATGAAGAGTTCGGAATTCAATACTCTGAGGCCATATTCACCACTCAATTTCCCATGGTCTTTTTCTCTGTGTCTCTCACATTACAATGCTATTTTCTGTCCCAAGGGAATATTTTCCCGAGGGAATCGGAGTGGTGAATATGACCTCAGGACTCCAACCGCGCAGCGCTCCCCCAGCCAGGGGCGCTCACCCCTTTTTTTTTGCCCCCCCCCCTACGTACTGCGTGCGTACGTTGTGAGTGCGTAAGTACGTATTATGTGTGTCGTGTGATGGATAAATTTTAAATGAATCAATATATGTTAAACAATGCTTCGGCTGCAATACCACTGACCTTTTCCATTATATTGAAAAGTAAGCCAGTGGAGTTAGGTGACATAAAATCCGGAAACGCCTTGTGCATAAAATCCTCCACTATTTTTCGGGAAAATTCATTTAAATGCATTTGTGCCGAATTTATAAAGAACTCCCCTAAATTGGAAACATATAATAGAAAATTTCAAGCTCGGCTCAGTCGAGTGGTACGCGGCGAAAACGAGGCGCGCAAAATTCGCGTGGCGAAAGGCTGGCGTGACGGCTGGTCAATAACGCAAACATGTTGATGTATGTAAAAGGGAACATGGTGTCTTCCCTCACCTTAAAGGGATGGGCTCACTACAAAATCACCTTGTTTTTATGCTTTAGTTTGATTGTACAAAGGTAAACTTAAACAAAGAGGTTTCTTGTGATATTAGGTAAAAAGGGGAGTATTGATCTATCTTCCGAAACGTGAGTAAACAAGATAAATAGGGAACCTAAGAGATATGGCTGAAACACACAGTTTTCATTTTTAAATAAAATAAACGATGAAAACTACAGTTTATTTTGCTCAAAACAGTGTGTTTCAGCCATATCTCTTAGCTTCCCTAGTTTATCTTGTTTACTCACGTTATCGGAAGATAGATCAATACTCACCCTTTTTACCTAATATCTTCCCTAGGGAGTAATTCAAGAAACTTTTTTTATGCTCTTTGTTTAAGTTTACCTTTGTACAATCAAACTAAAGCATAAAAACAAGGTGATTTTGTAGTGAGCCCATCCCTTTAACCCTTAACCGTTGTTCTAGAAAAAGGACGCTCAGTAAACGTGTAAACATCTGGTCACTGTCGGGCGTCGGGTTGGCTCTATGAGCTGCAAGAGGTAGGCGCACCAATTTTTTTCACTGCGCACCATAAAAGTTTCTTGTTGAAGGGAGGAAACTCCTGGGGAAATTTTTCCCGAAAAGGCTGAAACTCACAGAAAAGGTCCCATTCATCTTTCATTGTCCCTATCATTGTCGGTAAATTCGGCCTATTCTTTTGGAGGTTTTTCGGAATATCGGGCATAAAGTAATCATCTTGGTCCACGGCCCAACCAAGCGTGTTATTCTAAATTTTAAGGTAGTTTAAGGTGCATAAGGTAAACGATAATTTACTAAAATTGTACAGGTAACGGCTTGTATTGGCTATTGTCACCACGTCTTACACGCCAACTTTCTCGTGTTCCTCTACCAACTAATGGATAGGGACGCCATGTGTAGTGTCGTTCCATGTACACTTTGAAATTGGAAAACGAGGGACAAATAGTTTCTAAGCTAAGTATTCTATTTACATACTGTAATATATAATTGTAAGAAAAGTTACCGCGTCCAAGCATGCCAACTCCTTTTCTCCGAATGCATCGAGACACGGTTTTAGTTTTGAGAAGTCTTTAGCTTTCCACTGTGTTTCGGTTATGCCACAGAGCTGAAAGAGCTAACAACTTCGAAAGTTAAAGCGAAATACCGGCCGGTTTTTGAAACGCATCGTAAAGATAAAAGATAAAGTGAACCGGGTTATATCAACCGAATCCGCGGAAACGGTGCACCGGGCCAAATACCGGCCGGTTTTTGAAACACATCGTGGTCAACTGAATTCTTACGTAGTTATGTAATTTGTTCGAATTTAGCTCGACTTTTTATTCTGATTTATGTTCATTTGCATAAGCTGCATACAAATACTGGTGTACTCTATGTGCTTCAAAACCGGCCGGTATTTCGCTTTAAGTCATACTCAATGGGTGAAGATCAATTATAATGTATTGCTTTTTAGAAGAGAGGATAAGATATGTGTTTAGAAGAAGAAAAGATTCACATAACCAAGACATCAAACGGAGCAAACAAGTTTGGCAAACATACTACGAAAATTAGCATACTTTATTCGCTCTATCGAAGCTGATATTGCGAAAACCATATGTGCCTTGAAAACAGGTCTGCACAACGCCCGATTGCAAGATGGCTTGCTGGAACAGACCTAAAAATAAGTTTATGATTTTGTAATGGTCGTTTATCCTAATTGTGGTATGTGGCTCCGGTGTGTCTATCAGCAACGGACTTCGTTAGTCGTTGCTATGCGTTATCGTTGTGAAGGTAGATTCATCTACCGGCGGCTGTTTAACTTTAGGGCTTTTACCTTAAAGGATCGAATCAGAAAGAATTTTTTTTATACTCCTAGATTTCCTTGACCTTACCTCTGGATAACGGTGAGTAGGTATGCGCACCAACAGAAGCCGCACCGGCCGATTCTCCAAAAATCGTGATTTTCTTGGAATCTCCGCCGAAGTGATCAATGTTCTTATTGACCCAGCGAAGTGCTTCAACCTGCAGATAGATTACCTTTATTAGTGATCAAAATCACCAATATCTGTGACAGGCCGACAGGCGGCATAATGTGCCCATTTCCTTGTAGTGCGCAGGTTGCTAGCGTATCCTTAGCGGCGCGCAAGCGATTCAAATATGTTCGTAGCACTCTCTGTGTAAGAACAACATTCAGCCTTACCTGGTCCAACATTCCACGATTAGGTGGAAACTCATCTGTAAACGTTGTGAAGAATCCTGAAAGAGGGAAATTTCTACCTGATGTCGAGAGTAATTTTGCAAAAAAAATCGTCTGAAATTATTTTGCCCAAGGGAGAATAGTCGCTGTCAAGTCGTCACATCGTCACGAAGCTTTGGGCGTGAGTCTATGGCCCCAAAACCAAGCTTACCGAGCAATCCAACTCGATACTGTATTGTTACGACGACTACGCCACGAGAGACAAGATTTGAGATTATTCCCTGAAAACATATTGATTCAAAAATATGTTAACCGCTAGAAGTACCAGTTACATGACCGCCATCCTTCGCTATTCTTTGCCGCCGACCCATTTTTTCTAACGATAGAAAATATTTTTGAAAAGCCTCCGCCAGGGTAGGGTCATTTACTCTAGTTAAAGTATTTTTTTTTTAATTTTAATATACATTAATAAAAGTATTTAAACTATTTTTGGTGAAAAAATTCTAAACTGGGTGTCATTTCGCTTTAAGTTATCGAACGAAAAATACCTAAACCTTACCATATATTGATACATGTGAGCGCAACCAGTTTGTAGACCACCGCCGTGAATATAGAACATGACGGGGAATTTCGACGTTGAAGACACCTGAAATAATATTTTACTGATGTTATGTGTTTCTGTGAAACAACATCTTAGCTTTTAGCATTACTTTTAAACATCGGAAGGCCATTTTAGCATTACTTTGTAAACATCGGAAGGCCATTTTAGCATTACTTTGTAAACATCGGAAGGCTCTCTTACGATTAGCCTGGCAGAGTTGAGCAATAAATAAGTCATTTGCAACGCTTTGTCTGGCAGAACTTTTTTTCTAACGCAAGCAACGCGGTCCTATGCAGGCCATCACAAATGCGCCGACGCACATATACACATACTACACATACATTCATATGTACATAAACAGCTTACATTCGGTGTAAATATATTCAGGTACAGACAGTCCACACTCCGCTCAACGTTTTGACACTCATCGGTTTGAGGACAAGCATGCCTAAATGCATATATAAACTTCATGGGTACTGAGGACAAGATTTTTTTCTCGTAAATATCTTCGTCCCTATTACATGCTGCAACATGCGTACTTGCCACTACCGCATGTGTAAAAGAGTTTGCGTAAAACAAAATAACGATTGGCTCAAATAGTTACCTGTAAAACGTGGCGTTATACGGCGATGTGCCCGGGGAACCACAAAGAGGTGTTGGATACTGTAATGATTATATTTCACATTATTACGCTCTCATAATAGTAGCCAGTTAGCCAATGATCAATATTTGCACTATAGAAAACACTTAACTGTAGCGTACGTACTACGTACTGTAATTGTAAATGTAAAAATGTTACTAGCGTGTTGCCATTTTTCTCTGGTATTTATGTCATTTGTGCTAACAAGAACTGATCTGAGGCCGTATTCACCAATGTGCAGGGAGCCCTAACTTGCCTCCCTAGGGAGCTAAAGAGGGCGTAGAGTGTGCGAGAACAGAAGAGATTCAGAGCGCTTGAGCCTAGGGAGGGTTCCCTCTGTGTTGGTGAATACGGCCTCTGAACTATATCCTATATGCCGCGCCAAAGGGGCGAAAAAATCTGCATAAATAAACTTTTAAACCTTGAATTTAGTCTCTGCAGTTATTGGTTCGACAAAAGGTATTCCGAGAAAGACATCGCCAGTTCCATAGTATAATGCACTTTTATTGGAGCCCATATCTACTCGAAAGCCCTGAAAGAAAATAAATTACAATCTGCATGATAAAGCGGAACGACACGTGATTTATGAAAGATATTGGGCAAACGTATTATCATGCATTATATTCTAATTGCTTTCCATTTTGTGCAGGAAATACGAAGAAAGCTACCAATTTTTATGTGCTATTTCTAGAATCCTGGAATGTTCAAAAATGTAGAAGCAATTAAAATTGGTAATGATGATACCAAGTAGTCTCCTTGAGTAGTCTTGGCTAATACATCAGTCCTGGTCTCTCTAACTTCTGCGTTTGATATTGATAGTAATAACAGCGGTGTAAGAATCATTAGTCCCATTTTGTCAGTAGTCGGAATGAATTATCTAAAATCAATAATTTATTGTTTAGCACTAGTAGGTACTGTTATTTCTAAAGAATTACCATTCGCGTATTTTTATCCTATGGAAATATTCATCCATTGTTTTTATTACAGGAATAAAACATAGCGTACACTGAGAACAGAACCGATGAGTTGCGCGCCGCACCATTTCGGGACACAAAATGCGCGCCGCAAAGAAATGGAGAAACAAAATGCGCGCCGAATAGGAATGGCCGCGCGCAACTCTTGAGTTTCGTTGCAGGTGCTCACAACACGAAAGAATAAACAAGGGTTCATTGCAAAAGACAGACAATCTTCGGATTCGGATTCTCGGATCGCAAATTAGGAACAATTATGATTATGGTTACAAGAGAAAATTCATTTACCTACTCGCTGAGGAAAACGTGACCTTCTCTAAGCAATTAACCGAAAATAAGAACTAAATTAGAGACTTTGTTGATGATAATTAGAATTATAACCATCTACTACAGGGAACTCTAAATTTACGATGGATTACCGACCATGAATCAAAAATTAACAAAAAAAGATCGTGTAATTGATGTAATTAAAAGTAATAGGAAACTTACGCTATAATTAACACCCATTAATTATTTATAACAAGCAATCAACATAATTATGCGTTTTTACTAATTGGGCAAAGTTTGTTTCATTAATCACTGAAATTTTGAAGTGGTTACATTGAAGAACCTCTATTTGGGTGCCGCGCTTATTTGGCGTTTGCGGTTTGCGCGGCCCCATTTTGGCACTAATTGGGGGCACCAGTTTTGGTGCACTAAAGTTTCGATATATTGATTTTTATGAGCCCGACCATTTTAAAATTGCGGCACTGGGGCAAAGTTCTGATTGTGAAAAATCGTAAAATGAACTATCAAGTAAATGTGTACAGCCAAGTACTCAAATTTATCGGCACCAATGTTTGCACAAAAGGTCAGTATGTTATCACAAGAAATTAACAAGAAAGGTAAAAGATAAAATGGACAAAACTCAGTCGGCGTTCAAACAAAATTTAAATTTAAAATAATTGCTCATACTCATAATGTAGACAATTAAATTGTATAACATAAGAGCTTGTTACTCCTACGAATACTTTCCGAGTGGTCATTCATTAGCTACCACTTATTACCAGTCAAAGACAATATAAATTATATGAACCACAAGTAAACCGAGTATCTGGCTGGACAGGACAGTCATGCCTCATGCCATGTTTAGTACCTTGTTGGGTCAATAAAAAGTCGAATGTATACTGTATACTAACACCGAACCTCTATTATAATATCAATATAATATTTCGCTCGGCCTTTATGACTTTCAAACCTGTTCGGTTCCTGTCGAATTTAAATATCGTTAAAAATTTGATGTTTGACCATCTCTACCCAAAACACACAAAAAGTTCTTCGAGTTCAAACTTTAAATTGTGGCTTTTGTAAACGAACTAAGGAAGTAAAAAAGCAACGCGCCTCATGAAATAAGAATAGGAAAGAAGAAAGTATGATATAAATAATGAAAACACAAAAAAATCGGTTTAAAAAATTAAAAATTGGTTCCTGGCTCTATGCCATTGTGCTGTTATATGTATGTGGAAAATGATGAATAATCATTATTGAATAACAAATTGTGGGAAACTATAACATCGTGAGCACATTTATTTTCAATATAAACATATTAATGTTTATTTGTGTATTATTAACACGAGACATTGGAATCGCGCAGAGTATTTGGGGACCTTTTCATTTTTCATTACGCTGAAAATAACTAAATTTCGCAAATAACTACAGCCATAAATAAAATAGGGTATGTATTTTAGAAAAACA
The DNA here is from genome assembly GCA_036852015.1 of Pelodera strongyloides. Lineage (NCBI taxonomy): Eukaryota > Metazoa > Nematoda > Chromadorea > Rhabditida > Rhabditidae > Pelodera > Pelodera strongyloides. Next base: position 58,386 of record JAANDG010000327.1, on the reverse strand, counting down.
AATTATTATCGAGAGGGGGTTTTCGGTATTACTTCAATTTGAATAGTTTCGATTTCTGAAATTGAGATTTTGTATTTCAAGGGATTTCCCGGGGCCCAGGGAGTGTTGTTCTAGATGTTCTATTTTCGGTAGTTTCGGCAAGCTTCATACACCACGTTCTTTGACGACAGTCACGCGTCATCCATCATAAAAAGTTATAGCTCTATAGCGCAGCACGTTTGTACCTTTTCTTTTTATTTTAATGTAATAACAGGTGCATGTGAACGAACCTTTTTGCCTAAAATTAGTTGACTTTTGCCACAGAACCATGATACTTTAGAATTTTGGTCTGTGGGCGGCCTGGAAAATAGGTCCAAAGTGCGCGGCTGGTGGGCCAGGAGAGCGCGAACATAATGTCTGTCGCATCTCTGGCGCAACCCTCCAATATACCAAAACGACTGTGCGAGACACGGGCAATAGATTAGGAAAAAAAATGATAAATTATTCCAGATTTAAAGGGAGAGGCAATGAGGAAAAAAGTTGCCCTTAATTTACTTACACAGGATGTTCGGAATTTTAGAAATACTTACGTGAAAACAGCACTTCTTTACAACTAGAACTCAGAGAGTTATTCCCCGGCAAACTGTTCGGCCAGGTACCGTAGTCAGAACGTTTTTACGGTTTATATATTTATATACGTTCACTTTCATCCTTTCTCTTCAAAGTAATGTTAAAACGAATGAACATCATTCCTATGATATTAACAGGGCGTTTCCAATACTGTGATGCCCTAAAAGCGCTAAAATTTATTCTGACTACGGTACCTGACCGAACTGTTTGCCGGAGAATAATTTTGCGAGTTCTAGGTGTAAAGAAATGAGGTTTTCACAGAAGTATTTCTAAAATTCCGGACATCCTGTGTAAGTAAATTAAGGACAACTTTTTTCTCATGGGCCTCTCCCTTTAAAACCGCAATAACTCTTTGTACCAGAGAGCATGTTTGAATCTAACAAATATAGATTTAGGTAAGGGTTAGGGTACAGCCCAAAAAATGTTTGCTAATTTATACGTTGCTACTTACAGTATGAGTATGCACAAGGAAGAAACTGTTCGATATCAGGGTTTATCAATAGAATTGGTAAAACCGATCACTTAAGTATACATATTCTCGGCCAAATAAACATACAAACAATGGCTTACCGTAGATTTACCGTAAAATAAAAATTCTAACGACAGTAATATTTGCTAAAGGTTTCTTTCATGTCAGTCCCAAACACTAAACCACAGCCAAAAAGCTTTTATGTAAATAGAAATATCATGGGTAAAGAAAGGAGAGAACTAGGAATAACAAGGTAAGAGAGCAAATGGTTATAGAACAGATATATTTGACTTTCTATCTGGGGCGTACACACACATCAAACCTTGTACTACTTCACATCATATTACATTTTATTTTGAGACAATGGAGGCTATGCTTATTGTTAGGTATATTTATGTGTAGAATTAGATCCATACTAAAAGCGCGCAGGCACTGTGTCCATAATTTGCATATTACGAAGTACAGTATCCATAATTAGCATATTACGAAGTACAGTATCCATACTTTGCATACTAGGAATATCACACATTTGAATAGGCATGAAATTAGCTACTGTGGTAAGTTACATCCTTTTCGCAAATGTGCATTTCTACAGAAAACCTCACTTATACAGCATCACTGAAAGCTCATGTGCTCATGTCTGCTTATACAATTTCTGTGAAACATCAAGCAGTTAGCAAGGAAAAAGTTTATATTTGTACAGTAATCTACACTAAAAAAACGACACAATTGAAAAAGAAAACACGGCATAAAATGTGACTGACGAGGTAAACCATCTAGACATCTCAAACACCTCTGCAAAGGAGGTGTCACACCGAATTATTCCGATAAATCATCTTCTAAGTGACGTGTTCGCCTTTTTTCGACCAGGAGGAAACAACTGTTCCGTGAAGACATCATAAACAACCCACTAACCAAACAACCATAATTTATTTTAAAGCGAAATACCATCCGGTGTGGGGTTTTTCTATTTAAATAAAAGTTGTAAACGAAAATAAACATAAAAAGATATACAAATAAGTATGCACTCTTACTAAGCATAACACCTACGAATGACATGTACAAGAACTGCACTGGTTATACACCCAGTATTGAGTGGGTAAAAACCAACCGACTTTTTTCCGACACAATGGGACATACAGTAATACGGTTTGTTTGAAAATACACAGTTCAACGAACACTCTTTGGCCCAGAACAAAATGGTCCTGACTATCTAGACAATCGAACATCAATGGACACCAAGCTACACTGCACACCACTTTCATAACATAACTAAATTGAAGATCTCCAAGTTCTCCAAACATGTAAGTGTAACTTCAGCTTCAGCAATGAAACTCATTCACATATGTGACTAGAGCCTTACAGAAAGCCAAGATTAAATGCAGACTTATAATTAACCCCCAGCTCCCAACATTAACTTCAAAAAAAAAACACAAAAAGTATTCAGAATACCTTTATTTACAGATATGTACATATGAGACGAAATTTTACATTTCATGACTTTTCACCAGTATCTTCCTCTTTATCACCCACGGTCTTTTCCTGTTGTAGTTCGGATTCGACTGAAAATAAATATATAACTATCGTAATTTATTTTACAAAATACTGTAATTTGGCCAAAGGTGGGTTCCATGCATATCAACCAACAAATTGCCCTAAGGTTCTAATAAAGCACACAATAGTACATTGTCATTTCGCCCAAAACCCAGCACCCATCACATGCAACAACATCAGTAAAGTATGTTGAGCACGAGTACTCGAAATCACAAAGTTAATACTGAAGTTTTATAGATACATTCCTGCCTGGTGGCAATTACGCCAACAATGAATATAGACGTCACTCGTCGCCTACGCTCAGGAACTCTGCGGAACATCAGTCATAAGAAAACCTTTGAATTTGAACCCTCTTGAATAAAGGTGCACGCTCTTGAAGCGTAAAAGATTTATTTATTTATGTCTCTCACATACAATGAACTCCGTGTCTGATAGTACAGAGCTCTAATTGTAAACCAAGCCGCGTTTCAAACACAAGAGGAATAGATCACACATGAGGTTATTCAGAAAACGTTTCGAAAACCGTAACCGGCTGTTATACCGCGTTAAACAAAATCACAAAAAGGCCAACCTTGTTTGTAAATTTGCGGATGTTTCGTTGCCAAAGCATTCTTGAACAGACGAATTCGACGAAAGATAAACTCGAGATCGTTCTTCATTTGAATTATCGTATCCTTGTGCGCGGCCATGTCTTTTCTGAAAGACGGGAAACAATAAGAAAAATAGTAAACACATAAAATGGTTCACAAAAGAGATATCGTCCTCTAATAGCGGCTAACTGCATCCCATCAAAACACAATGTTTCAGACATGTAATATAACTTGTCGGTAGAGAAGCTTGCTGTAATACTGACAGCTTATAAGGAATGTTAGATCGCTCGAGGGCGAAATATGGGCAAGGCTGTTCTAGTTTTATGTACAAACATTCTAGCAGCATATACAAAAAGGACAGGACATATGACTTTCTTCTGTTTGCCTGGATGGAACTACGCTCCTCTATGCTTAGAAAGTTTAGAAAGAGCAGAAGCGTGACCTTTCACTATACTAAATATGTTGACCCTAACCTACTAGATTTGGTAAAACTTGGTAGTTCTGCCCCTTGCACGGGGTTGTGGGTTATTATTACGCCTATCTCTTGTCAACGCACATTACACGAGAGAAACTATTGGTCTTCCGCGGCGCGCAGTCAAAGTTTAGCATTGATAGGAACATTCACCCTTAGTTATTCACATGTACCTTCATTCTTTTGTTGTACATAGTTTTTGTCGCTTGTTATATGCGCTTTGTCACTCTCATTGTTATTTGTTGTTGTTGTTGTTATATTATTATTATTATTATTGTCGTTTTTTTTTTGTCTTCCGCTTTACTTCGGTGTACACTGAATAAAGTATTCATATATATAATAACACAGGGAGACAATCAGTACTTAAAAAAAATGAAACAACTAACCGTGAACGTTCCAGACGTTTTTCTGAAAGTTGCGCGCAATTGCTCAACATTTCATTGGTCTTCTCAAAACGTCGCAAGCTAAAATTTTAAACATATTCGATCTTCATTAGTCTCCGCATTTCGGGCTCCCAGTAATAATATTTAACCTGCTACAAATCCATCAATTTCTTGTAATGTTCTGGACGGAAAAAGAAAATAATTATATTCAATTTACACGGAGACGATGAACAGATAAGACATCATTTGTGCCCGAGCATGCCCTTTTAAATAAGAGATAATACCTGTCCTTTTGTGTCTCAATGATTAGGTCCACGGTGTCGTTGTCTACTTGTGTCAGAAGGGTGTCAATCAAATGTTGATCGGGGGCAAAGTCCGATTCCTGAGATCCATCTCGGAATACGTTTCCTGCGCCTGAACCGGATACAGCCGCCGACTGCATTAACTAAAATGAAAAAAATCATTGTCAAACCAAAGAACCAAAGAAAATCTAAATTAAACTAAGGTACGTAAGTCAATCAAGCAAGAATCAAAAGAAAACATGACGACGCGACGACGACAGAGAGGCGCGGCTGACTTCGTTGGCGACGTTAAACGACTTACCGTACTCACTACACTATTTGGAGCAACTGTCGTGGGAGGACCGCTTTTTTGCCCATACATCTTTAACAATTATTTTTTCTCAGCTGTTTGCAGGCAAAAAAAAGCATTCAGTAGTTTTGCAAGGGGAATTTATGGTGTGAATAAGAAGAAAGGAAGAATATTATTCTTCCATTACTATTCTATGGAGGAAGGGGAAGAAAGAAAGGAATATAAATGGAAAATATTATGGAGGAAGGAAGGAAGTCAAGAATATTATTGTATAAAATATATGCACATCATTTTCACAGTGCAACCTTTGCTACCATTATCTAAAAGCTCTGTTATAACATCGAATGAACCGAAAGTGAAAAGGCGGCCCGTTTATGAAACGCTTTTTTTTGAATAAATTATGCTCGTGTGCATATGCTGCCCAAAAATACAGGTGTCCACGATGCATTTCAAAAACTGACCGTTAGTTAGCTTTAAATTTAGCAAATTAAGAGTGTGTATTGTATATTTCATGTATGTGAATATATCACATGTCACTCGTCCGCACAACTTTCCCCTTCATAAAAATTTTGCTTGCCCATCATAGTGTTAAAAACTATGGTGCTAACAATAAAAAATATGAATACAACTATATTCGGACATACGATCATCACAATAGACTTAAGCCACTTCATTTCACTTCAATCGAAGTTATCGTTGTATACAATTTTCATCCTGAAAATATGCGTACTTTGATGTGTCTACAGATCCAGTTTCTTACTACGTTAACGGTGAGCTGTCGAGCTTACAATTACTATGTCCATTTTTGGCGAAACGCTCATCCACCTCCGTAAAGGTGTTTGGAGCAAGTGATGCTTAGCCCGATAGTTCAACCCTTAGACGGCATCAGAAGTAATGCAATTCCGTGTAGCCCATTTCAAAACATGTATACTTGTTCAAAAATACTTTTAACACGGTGGGAAGAATAAACTAGCAAATTCATTCAGGAAAGCTTGAACACAATTTTCACCATAATTCGCTCCAGCTTCGCTCTTGACCCTTATCTTTGTCTTTATTCATTCATCCATTATTCATTCTTTACCCAAATACGTGCACTTATTTAGAAAAAGGCACCCACTGCATTATGTAGCCTGCAAACAGCTGAGAAAAATTAATTGTTAAAGATGTATGGGCAAAAAAGCGGTCCTCCCACGACAGTTGCTCCAAATAGAGTAGTGAGTACGGTAAGTCGTTTAACGTCGCCAACGAAGTCAGCCGCGCCTACGACAGAGGACAGATCGAGACAAAATTCGAAAGAAATTGCCCAAACACAATTTCACAGAACAGTTACCGTACTTAAGTCGATAATTCTGTAGTGTTTGCACGTGCTACCGTAATTACACACATTTTTGATAAATTTGTGTGATATGGAATTCGACACGCGCGGCACGCATGCATCTCATAGTTCATATTATATTTATTGTTTCATGTTTATTATAGCACACTCAGTTTTGACGAAACTTGTTCAGCGTTGCAGTAAGCGTGTCCTTTGTTCTGCACTCCTTAGCAACGGTTCCATAATGTATTCTGTTTGTTACAGGATGACTTTGCTCGACAACGAAAAATTCCTTTCCGAACTGCGTCAACTTTTCCAAGGGATCAAGAGAAAGGATGCATCAAAAAGTATCAGCATTACCATGAAGCCTTGTGAGTGATTATTTCCCTATTTAGTTTTGCCGGACACGGGAATGGCGTTATTTTTTATACTCTTTTTTTTGTGTAACGAGCGTAAGTTACTTCCATTTGAATTTCAGACGATGGACGGAAGAAACCATTGGGTAAGGACCAGCAAATGGAACAACCATCTCTCGTGTTGTTTAAAGCCAAGGTTGGGTCCAAGAAGATAAGCACATCGGTAGGTGTTTTGGAACTGTTTTCTTGGGTGTGCGTGTGTGCCCGGTGCCGCAGTGTTCCTTGTAGTTTATCTGTTTCTCGGTCCTTGTAGTTCGCAAACTCTGTTGATGTGAGAATTCTCATAATATTAAATTTTGATGACTAATAAACAGCTCTAGTGAAGAATATGCGGCCTTAGCGTTAGCATTTTTAGGCGGCCTTACAAATTGCTATTTGTTTTGCTAAGGCCGCCTGTTCGTTAAGGCCGCCGAAAAGGCTCAAGCAAGGCCGCCTAAACACCTGGCCGCCTATTCTTCAGAAGAGCCTAATAAGTTGTTTGAATATTCGTGCTTCACTCGTTCATATCTCGAATTCCCTTGAATTCAAATTTCAAATTCAAACCATTTCTGTAGCATTCTTTCTAATCACTCATTTGTTCAGGTGAAATCTAAGGAGGTGAACAACTTCCACGCGCAGTATTTCGCCGTTTTGTCGAAGGCTATGGATAATCTGAAGCAGAAAGATCAACCGAGTGGAAAGGAGGCCGGAGTGAAGAAGGGCGCCCGATCGCTTCATGCTTAAATGTGAGTAGTAGCGCAAGTGTCATTCCCCTTTATTTATTTACTTCGATTGGAAATTTACAGTTTGCCTATGAAATGTATTTTAAAGCGACATAAAGGCCGGTTTCCGAAATGTGTGCCATGAATGCAAAGAACCACGATTTTAGTCTATTATTTATTTACAATTTACGTACAAATACAACAATCAAGCTCTCGTGTTCTCCATCACATCATACGCTTCAAACAAATTCAAAAACCGGCCGTTATATCGCTTTAATGGGTTCATAATTTTCTCGATTTTTCCCTAAATTTATTAATCAGTTCAAACTGGGGGAGCTAGGGAGGTTTGCTTATGTTTTTTCTCTTAACACTAGGTAACTTCAAAGAGGTAATTAGGGAATGTGTACCAGTCTATGTTGTATCTTATTGTTGGTCTGCATAGTCATAGCCATAACCTATGTGTTATTTCCTGTCTTATCTCTTCATTTCTAAGTATTTAACTTTTCATTGATGTTGATTTAATTGCGGAAGCTTGGTACGCATAGTTCATTCGGTATTGCAAGCGTTTGTTCCCAATTAACTTTCTTACTTCCATATTTTTTGACTATTATTTTTCGTTCTTTCATATCCTATCTCGTTACTTACAGATGGTTTGGTAGGCACTTATTGGTGAGCTGCTGTTATTGTGATACTTTTTATTTATTAGTAAACATTTTTTTGATTTTGTCTCATTGCTGGAAGAGTTAAACATCGAAACGTATAGTTTACATTTTGACCTTATTGGAGGTGAGGTTAGCGTTTCTCTGAAACTATAACGTGGAAACTGGAACTGTAATTTTGTGAAACTCATTGGATTTTCGTGTTGGGTGGTCACGGTAACTAAACGCGAAATGTGGTTTTCTCGCCAAGGTTCAGTGGCCTGACTATTAGGACACTTTGGTATATCAAATCAATAATATGATTGAGTAATCTTTTGACCTATATATGGGCATACATACATGTTTGGTTCACATTTATATAATAGGTTACATAAAGGTATAGATGTTCCAGTCGAGGTGTTCGTGTTTGGAGTGGAGTGTGGACGCTTTCAGAGCAAGTTACAGGATTTTTTATTTTATTTATGCATTAAAATGTCAAGGCAACTTCTCATTCGAATCCAAATCGCCGTCAGCGTTGCCTGAAGTCTGAAGTCTGAGTGTATTTGTTGCGATTGTGTTACCCGAGGGACCAATATAGGACTACATTGTTTCATTTGTGAAGTTGATCTTGAGTGATGCTGATGTTTTTATTAGGGAAGTAATTATGTACTGAGCACAGCGAGACTCAGGGGAATAGTTATCAACAGTAATGTACACGTTTGAACAGAATTGATGCGTGATTTCTACTGTTTGATGTGTCTTTTTGTCAATTACGGCCGTTCCATTGATTCCATATTGACGTATGTTTGGTGTATTGAGACCAGTTTAAAGCGAAACGGTACGTGCATTTCATACGTATGTTGGTACTCGGTACGGTAGGGCCCACACTCCACACATATTTGCAAACCACTATATGCGAATGCACCGCTTTACTACATCAATTTTTATTGAAAATAATTTGTTTGTTTATATTTTACAATTGATGAAAATATGTTGTCAACTGGATTAAGTCGTCTTCTATCTCTATGCTTCGAACTCTGCGGAACAAGACATAAACATTTGAACACTGTATTGAAAACCATCCTTGAATGTTTGAAGAATTTCTCATACAAAATAAAAATTAAAAAAGTGCGTTGCTGGCTGCGAGTTTGCATATTCGTCCCATGTATGGAAAGGAAAACTATGACGTTGCATTCTGACGATAAAAATATTACGAATCTTTTGGTTAAAAGTTAAGACCATGTATGTTCAGTTTCGAATGCGACTTTATATTTATGTAGGTCTCCCGTTATGTTCCTACTGTAAGTGTATACTGTATGCCCCATTTCGGCCATTTCACCCCTTCAGCGTGGGTATGGTATATGTATTGTATATGAATGTATATTCTAGGATTATAATTGTATAACTCATTTGAAGCTTGAAATACGTTAATTTTACGTAGAAGAACAAATTCCCTTAAAAAGAATAAAAAGTATAAGTAGATTTCCTTTAAACTTGCAATTATATGGCCAAACTTCCAGATGCGTGTTACAAATTGTATTCAAAGTGCGTGTGGTGTTCATGTTCCTCGTATTTTTCTTCAAATTTCATAGTTTGAGCGCCAAAAAAAACATTGCGTGAAGTGGAATACTGTATAAAAATGTAGCAGGGACCACCCACGTAGTGGAAAGAGCCAGAAACTACCTCATTATAAAGAGAATATAAAATGTTCACTTTAAAATTTGTAGGCAAAAAAGTTGGGATCATTTTATTTTATGGACATTAGCATAGACCTATGGTGGTCTTGTTACTGTGCGCTAGCACTCCGTAGTGTAACTGATCACGTCTCGTTACTTAGATTAAAACACTTGATATTGTAGCTAGTCGGATAATGAGTGGGGGCCTAGTATATAAGGGCAGCTTACATATACGGTAGGGCCGTAGTTTGGCCATTGCATGTTGTCGTAATAATGAGCGCTATATATAGGTAGTTCAGGGCGTGAGTTGTTATTTACATTTACTTCCTTAGCTTTACAGTTCAATGAGTTAGTCATTCATGCCATTCATACGCCCGCGTCTGCTAATTGTAAGTTTAGGCTGGGGAGCAAATTTCTTTCTATAAGTCTATAATAGGCCCTGGGTACTTGCTTGGTACATTTATGAAAGCCCATAAGCCATAACTGACGAACAGCATATATTAGATACAATTGGAATTTTGATTGAGCGTTATTTGTGTTTTCTCCTTCACATCATGCAGTTGTGAAACGTGCGCGGACTACTAACTTTTCCATGTATTATATTCAAATGCGCACAATCTGCATACAAATGGGAATGCAGTTGTTCAATATACTCTTCACAAACCGCCTGGTACACCGCTTAAACAATTTTGATGTTGAAGTTGAAAGCTTACATTGTTGAGAATTTCAGCTGTCGACATGGAATACTTATTTGAGACAGCAACCTACTCCCCAACCTATTATGAAGCAGCCTTACGAGATTTTGCTTTCAAAGTCTTGGCACTCATACCAGGAGCGTTTCTAATATACGTGCATAGAACTAAACCGGAGATTTACAAAACGTATAAGGTGAGTTTGCGAGGGTGACTTGTAATGAACGACCTACGCAACATGAGTGGAATTTATTTTATTTTTAATTACGGTTGTATACGTGTTGTCCTGCAACCCATAACTTCGGAAAAAAAATAATAGGGAAACCACTCATAACAACACTTTAAGATCGAAGAGACGCCGCTACAGTAATGCGCGCTTAAAGCGAAATACCGGCCGGATTTTGAAACACATTGAGCAGACCAGCATTCGTATGCATCTTATGCAAATGAACAAAGATCAGAATAAATAATCGAGCTAAATTCGAGAAAATTAACATAAAAACCTAAGAATTCACTTATCCACGGTGCGTTTTAAAAACCGGCGGTATTTCGCTTTAACACTTGAACAGTTTTGCAGCGGAGTACCAATTGCTGCGCTGAAGTAGACCCGGGAAAACATCAAAGGTGCTAATTTCCAATTGTATATGAATGCACTTCTCTCCGTTACAGACATCAGTTTACCTCTATTGCTACCTCTACGCGTTTACTATTTATCCAATTATGATATTTACCGATTTGAATATGGCTGCGCACTCGTTTTTCAATATCTCATCAACAACGATGGGGTGCATGTTTTATAAAGTGGGATGGCAGAACGTTGCGTGGTGTTATGAACCCTTTACGGCGGTAGGTATTGTACCGCTACTTTACCTAATAACCTAATGCTAGCCATAACCGCGTAACGGTGGAATTAAGTTCCGTCGTCAAAAGCGGAAGCGCACTAAATCATTTACTTTTCTTATTTTCAAACCCGGACAGTTAGACAACGAGAACAGTGCTTTTGTTCACTTTTCTGATTAGTAACTGAGAAAACGCGGCGTGCTACATTTTCCACGCCGTGATCGCGCCGTTTGGAAGCCAGCTTACATTGGTGCGCCGTCATGATAAGCCCATGAAAATATTGTTTGATTTCCTCAGTTTACTGAATTCCTTCATTATTTCAGGTTGCCGCAATGAACCGATTCTTTCAAATAGTTCTCAGTACAAACATTCACAAAGGGATTCTTTTTGTTCTCTGGGCACTACTGTCTTCGAAACATGCAAGTTTTCTTTCTCAGTGCATTTCAGAACGTAAACAAATTTGCATATAAAGCTACGTATCAATCCTATTAGATATTGTTTATGGGAAGAACGAAACCCAATTTTTTCTTTACTTCGTTTTTCTAGAAAATAACTGTAGAATGACACTTGCCGTGTGGTTTAGAAGTTTCCTTACTGTTTTATATGCAAATTTTCTGTGGAAGGTTGTGTCGGACTAGCGCAGCCCACAAACGATAAACCATCATTATTAAACTAATTGTAAGTACAATACCGTACAATGCAGTGGCAAAGTATTACAACTAAATTGAGTGCCCCTTCTCTTAGGTCTCCGCCTATCTTCTAGCATTTGTGATTGGTGCTCCAGGATATAACGATGGGTGTATGCCATATCTACGAGCTGCAGTGCCAATACTTGGAGAATACGGAGTCAGTCCTTCTTTGTATGGGTGGGCCAGACTTAGTTATTAAAGCGGAACACCGGCCGGTTTTGTGGACAGTCTGCACCAGCATTCTTATGCAGCTTATGCAAATGAGTATAAATTAGAATACAAAATCGAACTAAATTCGAGCAACTTAGCATAGATACGTAAGAATACAGTTGCCCACGATGCGTTTCAAAAACCGGGCTGTATTTCGCTTTAAGATGTAAAGAAACCTCTCATTATTATATTGTATCAGAAAGTGCTCCGAACTTAAATTTATAAATCTGAAGAAGCGACTTAGCTCTTGCACCGTGATGATTATCTAGTCTTTGCTGAAACACCGGCGCGCAAACTTCGGCAAGACAATTCTTTATAAATGCATAAGGGTATCTGTAAGACCGTACTTATTTTTGTTGATATCTTCACAAGATCTGTTAACTTTAAAGAAAGGTTTTTTTTCATTCGCTTCGTCTTGTCTTTGGTCGTGCAATCTGATTCCGCGTATTCAACGTACTGATACTTTATATATGCGACACACTTTAGGAAAGTTAGAGTAATTGTTCGAATGCTCATTTTTGGGATAACGACGCTCTGAAATTGACACATTTTACTGAAGGCGTCCAGTGGTGTCCAGCGTGTCTGGGTGTCTGTGCTGTATTATCCAATAAGCTTTTGTGTGGAGTAACAAATTTAAAAGTAGTCAATTGAACAAGTACGAAGTACGATCAGCGAAGGCTGTCAAACTTATGGTCCGCAAATATCTTTATTCTCATGCTCATTGCATATAAGAGACCACGGCGACTAGAGTTCTGAATTATGAACAATATGAGTTAAACCTTATATTGTTAAGCCTCCGGTATGAGCCCCGAGGACCAGCGCAATTTATACCTTGGACTTCTAGCACAAAGTATATTACCGCTTGCTACACAGGCTCTGTCACTCATCCAGTCATACTCGGTTATTGTTCGTAAGTAGTTTTTTGTTGTAAACTAAAATTTTCGACGTAATTTAGAGAGGTTTGGGATACGGTACGCCTCGGGACTTGATTTTTGCCGTTATTTCCCGGCCAGAGGCATGATTCTGAGCTACGACTTCGTATACCAATCCCGGCCGGATTTGTATTGATCGGTGGTTGTCTTGGTCCGTTGCGTTTCTTCATACGCATGGACTGTGCCCTTTTATTCAACGGCTTCTCTCAAGATTAATTATGGAGAACTGTTATCGATGTTACCGTAATGTTATCGATTTGGCTTTGCTGCCTTTTTGGGCTAGATAACGAGCCAGCTAGATTGAATCAATCCTGTTTATCACATATTAAATGTACCTCATGGCCTACAGTGCGTTTTGTGTTTATTTTATCTCGCTCTCTGTCCATCCATAGATTTTGAACCGGAATCGTTTACATAAACAAAATTTTCAGTCCGAATTGCTTCGAATCGTCACTCGAGGACGTGTTACTTTGAGAAGAACTACTGTAGTCCCGACCGCGTCTAACTCTCACAACTCCCAGAGTGACCGCGCGCAACAACGAGTTGTAAGCAACAAAACACTTACTAATATTGGATAAGCATCCGATATTGTTTACCCATGTTACATAAAGCACCTTGTATTTATTTGTTTCTGGCTGTTCTGTTCATATTTTTTTGTAGTTATGCCCTAGAAAAATAAAGTGAAATGTTTGGTGCGTTTACAATTGCAGTTCATAAATAGAATGTGGTTTTCAAAAACGCTACGTTATTTCCATGCTAGTCTTAAAAAATCCACTCGCAGCTACCATTTATCACAAACACAATACAACTTGTGCACAAAATAGTTTTATTTTTCGCTCTCAACTAAAACTCAAAATTAAACTGCATGATTTTTTTTTAGTGAGAAACGGCATGCTTTTCTCACAATCAGAGGAGCCTTTGCGTTATTATGATACCACACGCGATATTATGAGATTTTAACTTTTTTATCAAAAAAATAATTAGAGAAGAAAAATTGTGAGAAAGAGGGGGCTGGAGCAGGAAGAGAGGAAAAGAAATACATTAATTTTAAGACATTCGAGAGAAGCTACTAGGAATAAAAAACTATTTTTGTACGCGTTCATTGCATTCTGTTTCTGAAAAACTTGGAAGCACCCTATCAAATTAAAGCTAATTATGTTATTAAGAAGACCATAGATACTTTTATAAACAACTCTAGTGGCACTACGTTCACTGAGGAAACTTGGCCTGTGCGCGCCTACATCGCCATAAAGGTACAGTGACTCGAAGACACAGAAAGGTGGCGGCTGGTGCGCTGGTGTTGCCCGGTTGTCGCGTGTAAATTCACACACGAAATTTGAATATCGCTGTACTCAATCCACACAGGGCCCTGGGCCGGGCCGAAATGTGGGCCGCCCACTTGTCCAATTTTTTTTGTTGGCCGTAGGACAATTCGCGTTGTTGTTATCTCCGTACCCGTCTCATCGAATTTACAATAACTCATTTGTCGCGAAGTTCTTGCACACCATTGGGTGGTAGGGAAAATTTCAACACGTCGAGTTGTCCGATCTAATTAGTGGCGTAAGTTTACTTCAAAAGCACGTCGATCTCCGTCGAAGTATACTCTTCCTGCGAGTTGAGAAATACATAGGTTAACTCTTCAAGGCTCCAAATAAGAGTTTACGAACAAAAAAGTTGCATTGAGGCTGATCACAATAAGTACGCAAATATACTACATACCTCATTCAACTGGAGATTACTCTCACGTAGTGTCTTGTAGCTCCAAACGCCCATGTGTCTGAAAGGTTTATAGATTAAAGTGTAATAAAGAGAAATCGATACAGTATGCATATAAACGCAGGTTTGCTACCGTAAAATTGCCGGTAAAATCAATATAACTACTAACATAAGGATTGTGCAAGACTGTGAAGACGGAAATCCCTACCTACTCTTGCCGTGGTAAGCAAGAACGTAAAAACGCTCGGGATCAATGTCAATTATTAATTCCTCTGATTTGTCCAATTCTCCTGCAACTTCGTCGACGTAAACATATCCGACCTGAAGTTATGAATATTCAAAATAAATGGAAAGGATTCTTCTTTTGTTTTCTGAAAAGTTGGCTTGTGGATTCAAGCATACCATTGCTGTAACTTTGCTCAAGCATGATGTATCAACAATGGGACTTCATTTGCTCCGTAACTGTCCGCTAAGGCACTCAAATGGTAGTATGCGACGACACAACGCAAGACCGTACAATTTTAAACAGATTGTCTTGTTTATACCTACTAATTCATTTTGCAAATACTTGCTCACTATTTAAAATATTTTTAATGCACACTCACCACAATGCACCAATGTGCCGCATGTCCATTCCTATTGCTGGGTTCGTGGTTACGGTCACAGTCGTACGGTATCAATAAGGAAGCATTGGAGTGCAGAATAGAAACCACATCAGCTGGGGAAGGAAAGGAGGAAACCGTGGCACTGGCACCATCAGTGGACCATAGGTTCTCGATCGTCGAAGCTAGCCAAGAGGCTGAAATCAATTTTTGATACTTTGAAAAGATACAGTATACCGTTTTTCGCAGCTACTGTAGAGCTACAGCCAACGTAGTGAGCAGAGCATATTTTAATGTACAGTAGTGCAATTAGCTATCTGTTTGTATTCACCTGAAAACATTTCCCCTTGCTGAGTGAAGCCGCTTTTGTGTGCTCTATCGAATATTTCATCGAGACTGAATTGAGTGAGGTGGCATTGTGCTGACATCATTAGAAGAGCGACAAGACCACATCTGGCAAGTAGACAAAGCAATTAGATCATTGACAACTAGGCTCAGTGTCGACAAACTGTGTCAGGATTAATGTCGAGCAAGGTAGCTCAGAAGGACGCGTCGGAACGGTTTTGAAGATTCTCCGAACGTCTCGCAACTGATCTGATGATTTCGGAGACTTGCGGCTCAGACTACAGACAGTTACATTGACAATCTATCAGACTGACTAACTCTTACAGTAAAACATATAAACACGTACTGTGGTCCATTTTGGAGTACCGGCTTTACATCGCGAAGGAAGATTAACATTCTTGGTAATAAGTCGTTTTCGCTCTCATTTGCATTGGGTACAAGGATTGCAAAACGTTTCCTAACTTGTTCAAGGCGTCCCAGACACAAAGGACTTAGTGTGTACATCTGAACAAAACAAAATCAGGACCGAAAATAACAATACAAATAGACTACAGTAAAGAATAAATTGAGAACAATGAGTGCCAATCGTATTGTGGCAATATATTATTATTATTATTATTATTATTAATTATTATTAGTCTTCTTCTTATTCTTCTTATTCTTATTTTCTTATTATTCTGATTATTCTTGTATTTATTATATTATTATTATTAATTTTTTTTATTATTCTTCTTCTTCTTATTCTCTTCCTTTCCCCCCCTTTCCGGTTCCTTCGTCCCCTAACCCCCCCCCCTTTAGCGACCGCGCCCTTACTCATATCCCCCCGTCTCTGGGTTTTCCTGCTGCTTACGCCACGCCGTCTCTTTTTTTGAAAATCCCCCGCGTTTTGAGTGTCCCCTAAATGCATCAAGGATACGAGCCTGATAATCAGCAACTTAACTCCCGTAGACAAATTCTGCATTCTTTGCAGCACTACCGTTAAGTGCACATTTCACGGTCTTCTTGAATTCATTCATTTTTCAAAATTGTTCGATTCGATATTCATGTTTTAAGATCGTTATTGTTAAGCATATTTTATGATTTATCTTTCATTCTTCCCTTCTTTGAAGTGTGGGTGATCTAACAAATGTTAGATCCGTTTAAATAATACCCTCTTCCACCAGTAACTGATGTCGTTCGTGATCTTGGTGTTTGTTTCCGGATTTATGTTTAAGCTCATATTAAGCAAAGATTAGTACTTCTTCTTGTTGTGCAAATCGTATACGTCGCTCCATTTGTCATCATAGCATTGATGTTTATCGTAAATCTTATGTTACTTATTGTAGGCCCCTGTTTGAGTATGCAACCTCCGTTTAGCGCCGTACCTGAAAAGTGGATTGACGCTATTGAAAAGGTACAGCGGCGTTTTACTAAACATGTGCTTCGTAGAATTGATAATGACTATTATAACTCGTTTCTATTCTGAACGTCTTTTGTTTTTGGTTCAAATCTCTCCATCATCGTAGAATTTTGTTCGATCTCATTAATGTTTCAAATTGTCCGAGGTTATAATGCTCATCCGGTTTTGGCAAACGTGTTTCAGGTGAATCACATACACGTCGAAATGGTAACTCTTTAACTCTTATTCAGGATTCTGTTAAACTACCAGTCTCTGTTCTGTTTAAGCACAGGGCCACTCGTTTGTGGACCTCCTTCCTGATGTATTGTCTTTCGAGTTCCGTTGTTTTTTAAAACCCGCATTGACGATCTTGATCTAATCGAGCTTATGAAGTAGCAATAGAAACATTCACCCTTAGTTATTCACATGTCCTTCATTCCTTTTTGTACTAGTTTTTTTTGCCGCTTGTTATATGCGCGTTGTACTCTCATTGTTATTTGTTTTGTGTTGTTATATTATATTGCGTTTTTTGGCTTCCGCTTACTCGGTGACACTGAATAAAGTATTCATAATATATATATATATATATATATTTACTGCTGGCTACTTGTGATGAGAACGAGAAAACCTTAAACATTTTGTTTCAGGCCTTGCAGATAGATTTCAAACACAGGAATTGAACTGCGCCATGGTGCAAACTCGCTCTGCTGCACGATATAGCGGTCAACTCAGGTAATTAGTATACTTTAGTTGTAATTACCCAATTCCAGTTCCCGATGTTGCTGTTGAACCAAAAGGTTTTTTCAAGGTTTCAAGCTAGGGCTAGCGCTTTAGCATCGGACTGTAAAGAAAAACTCCCCATTTTCATTCTAGAGATCGGCAGCTAAGAGGTTCGAGCAGCTCTTTACCCGGATATGAGCCAGTCCCGTTTTGTGGGATTAAGTCGATCGATGCCTTTGTTCAGGTTTTCGTCGCCCTGTACTTCTCCTAACTTTCTCCCTGTTTCCTCTGTCCCCCCGCGCCTGCCTGTCCCTAACCCGCTCGTCATGCCGCCCCTCTTTAAATGTGAGGTTTTTTTCCCTCGTTTTAAGTCTCTTAAGAAATTATTCTTATTTCAATAAATCTGTTTTAGTACGACTGTGATTTAAACGAGGAAAAATTGCGGCGACTCGCTTCCCATAAATATGCTGCTGTTGATACATCATGGCTAGATGATTTGTGCATGAAGGTACGGATATTCTTATATATTTTGTTATATAGCGATTTTACTGCACCCTTTGGATTAATTGCGAACCAGAGAATATGTTTTCCATACCAAATCAACGAAATAGCTGAAAAACTGACGATCCTTTGTATTTTCAAAGGCGAAAAAATCTGAAAGGCTTTTTGGCTTTTAATTTTTATCTATGAATAATTAAAACGTAATTTTCAGAAATTCTGGGAATACGTGGTAAATTTCTACCCATTATGGGTCGCGCCGAACTTTATCACTCTTGTCGGTTTGTTGGTCAACCTCTTCACGGTACTAATCCTGGCTCGGTATTCTTCTTCGGCATCAGAAGACGCACCACGATGGACATACTTTCTATCCGCATTAGGTGGGTTGGAGTTGCATTTACGCACTTTTGGTTTGCATCAGCCTCATCAAGGCACATATCCTTTGCATAGCTGCGGGTGGCTGTGACCATCTGTCCAATTCCCTCGGGGAAATAAGCCGGGGACAGAAAATAGCATTCTAATATCAGAGAAAAAGACGGGTAATCCCCCATGGGGTGAATGTTCTGCATGTGATCATTTTGTAAGGAAGCTGAAGCTCAATATCAAGGTTACGTTTCTTTCGCTCATACTACTTTACACCAGCCTCCGGTCCGGTATGAGCCAATCAAAAAGGCGTGATTTGGTGCGGATCATCATCACTCATCACGGTCTCTATCTCGTTTACGTATTGTTTTATGCCCAAACCTCAACCCATACATTGTTGACTATTTTTCTGTGCCCAGTGCTGGTTCATTGTGGGATTGTGCGCGCTTGGTGCACAATTAAAACACCATGTTTCGGGTGCGTGTTTTCACGCATCAACATCAACCTGTACCCCTGCTTGGTGCATAAGTTAATGCGCTTGTGTCATGTGGTGGTCTACCTTTTTCTAATGTATAATAACTTCTAGGTCTATTTGTCTACCAAACATTGGATGCAACAGATGGAAAGCAAGCACGACGTACGTGTAGTTCGTCACCATTGGGAGAGTTGTTCGATCATGGATGTGATTCGATTTCTCAGGTGAGGTTTATCGTTTATGTCGTTTTGAAGTAACTAGGTAATTATTACTTAGAAATCGAGGTAACCTGACCTGAGACTAGATTAAGTACATTCGTCGATTCGTCCTACGTTCTGTGCAATTCTTCTGTTTTGTTCTTCCCGTGGGAAGAACAAAACGGGTTGGACAAAATGCGGAAATTAGACCGATTTTCTGTTCGTAGGGGAGAGTTTGAAGCGAAATATCCCGCTCGTACGAGAGGCGCGTCTTGCACATATTCTCTCGCCTAACAACTCGAACTTAGCAAAATTTCGGCATTTTTCCCAACTCGAATGCGCCTATCGGCCTATGCGCCCTATGCAGTGTGTGTATCAGTAGGTATGCAGCATGCAAAACTTTAAACTTACAAAGACACACTACACACTAGCCAATGTCTCATTGTACTTTTTTGTGATCTTGTTCGTAGTTCTTAATTATGATTGTTTGCTTTACATTTCGCCGTGCGAGGGTCCGATAGAGAATTTCAAAACTCCAACTTTCAGATTTTCATCACACTAAATGTGTGCTACGCTCTACAACTGGGAATGCTACGCGGCGCAGTATTCTTTGTCTGCATCCTCTCAATCACCATGTTCTATTGTGCACATTGGAGTACTTATTGTACGGGGCAATTACGGTTAGCGCAGTATTTGATTTGATTGTATTTTACATTCAAAATAACCTTTATAATATTTGAAATGTTGAAATATAATACTTGAAACAAAAGTCTACTGGTTTCAGTGTATAAGTGGAACAGCAACAAAACATGTTTAAGCTGTAGGATGTTTGTAAAATTAGTTTTGTCGGCAGATAATTTGCTAAGCGCTTCAGTAATGGAGGAAGGATACGCTTCTGTTTTGCTTGCCACATTCCATATTCGGCTCACTGCTTATCTTAATGTTCTAGGTTTTGTCGGTTTGACGTGACCGAGGCGCAGATGAGCGTTATTGCCCTTCTTTTGATTACTTCGGTGGTTGGACCTCAGTTTTGGAGCATTGGTGCGTGGTTTAAATATAATTTCCAGATTTCCTAATTGTAAGGAAAGTGAAGTTACATTCCCGTCATTACGTATTAAATTTCCTTCAATGGATATTTATTGTACGTTACGTGAAACATTGATCTTCGTGCACTTTTTATTTGAACCGTTTTGCTTTTTTGGTGCAGTTATAGCAGTTTTTTTTTTTAAATAGTATGGCAGTAGGGCTTTAGGAAATCAATCATTTAGTGAATATAACGGTGTATTGCCTATTGTTAAGTGATGTGTATTATCTCTGCATGCTTCACTCAAATATAGAAATTGTGCTTTGAAAAGGTCGTCGTTGTTGTGTAGCGTCCGTATTTTTGGGTGTATCAAGCTTTTGGTGGAGTGAATAACTACTTATTATCTTAAATTTTAGTTTATCTTCCCGTGAAAAAAAATAGGATGGTTTGTATTTCGTATTATTTTGAAACTTGGACTTGGTATGGTAGCGGTACCGTTTGTGACCGTAGTTTGAATTTTGGTCGCATTTTGTAAATTTTTATTATTCTTATGTTTAGGAATCTTCCCGGGATACACTTTGAAACACGCGCTGTTGTTGCTGACCACTGCGGTGTCTTCACGACAGTTGATTGGTTATCTGACCACTATCTTCAATGAGGGATCGGGAAAGAATGGAAGCACTGTGGCGGGTTGGTTTTGTAAATCGTTTTTTCTTAATTCTTAATTAAAGGAGATTCTTTTTTGTGTTCCTACTTACTGGGCGAGGTAAGTGGATAATTCACTGTATTGATGACTCAGTTTTCGGTATGTTTTGTTTGTGTTCTGTAGATCTGTTTTGTCTGTATTTTTAGGTAGGTTCCAAAAAGGATGCATATTGCATATAGATTAATAATCAGTTAAAATTATTAAAATATATTAGTGCGCGGGGCGTCGTGTTTGTTTGTACTAGCGAGGGTGAGAGCGAGAATTTACGATGTATTGCGCATCCATTTAGGTACTTCTGTGCTATTCCCCGTCTTCCCTCTACTCGCCGTTATCGTGCCCTTCTGCATGGTTTACACCAAGAGCAGATCGGCGGTTTTCGATGAGAATATCTCGATTTTCTGCCTTTTATTTGGATTTGTGGCAGCTAAGGTAATGTGCTTTTTTTTTAGTTTTTTCGTAAATTGAAGTTTGAATTCATCAATGAAGCTAAATTTATGCTGAGTAGTTCACAGGTGTAGTGGTGTCCACCTCAAAGGAATTATTTACTTTGTACATTGTGAACGGTTCTTTCGACAATTCGCTAATTTGCATATTCTAATCAGATACAGTAGGATAACTTGGAATTAAAATTGCTTGTGAAAACGTTACATTTCTTCTCCAGGCGACTAACCGTCTGATTGTGGCGCACATGTCGCGCAGTGAATTGTCGCTATGGGACTGGATCTATGCGGCACCTCTTACGATCATGTTGAACCAGTGAGTCATTGCTATTGCGTCTTTTTAACCTTTATTTTTATATTACTTTTTATCTCATTTTGGATGGTGCACCCTGCACCATATACTGTAATAAATTTTTGTGGGTTTTCCCCGCATCGATTTCTAGTAATTTTGCTTTCCCTCTCCTACTCTCTCTCTCTCTCTCTCTCTCTATTCACTACTACGTTCGCACATGTGGGCACGGTTTCATCACTATCCATCTTTGATGACTAGTATAGTTATATTTACAATATGTAAATTTCAGGTACTACGACTTCTTGCTCGATGAGCGGAAACTGTTGTTCGTCGCCGCTGTGTACGCTTTCTTATCGCTGGTTGTCTATTCGGCGGCAGTGACGCGAGAGCTCTGTTCCTATTTGAATATCAAATGTTTCTCGATCCCACCACTATCGGAAGCACAGAAATCACAATAGGTATTCTTTATTGATTTATTCTATTCTGTCTTATGATAGGGGAGGTACCTTCTATCTTACCCTATACAACTAACAATTAGATATGGTAGGAGCCAGAACCTTGCATGTTTGTCAGTTTGTCTGTACGCCTTTTTGCCTTTTTGTTTATTAGAAATTGTGGAGTTAAAGCGTAAAAACTGGAGATATTTTTTTTTGTCTGTAAAAGTGGAAGTACCGAAATACCATAGGGTTTTGTATCTTTGCGTTAGAAGACTGCCTTTTCGCTGTCTTTGGCTGTACATTAATCTTTATTCAGGTATTAATTTTTCAGTTTTCTTTCTATTTTAATTGAACTGCCTTAGAATTGTTTCGATTTTATGTTTTCCTTGCTCGGCTTTGAATATTGCATTGTCTTGAAATATTTGCATTAATTAGGTATGTTTAGTTTGCGAGGAATCTTTCGAGTTGAGATTTTGGGATTTTTTTGTGTACATATATATTTTTGGTTTACTGACATCTTCTGATTTGTCATAATGAATAATAATTACTGGAAAGGATAGGCATAGTGTTGTTTTGTGGATCTCATTAACAGTGGCACTTTAGAAATATGATTGCAATCAATGACCTTACTTTCACTAATTGTTTTGATTTACGAATTCAAGCGATATGTCACGTGTTTTTTGAAATGTTTAGCCAACTGCATTTCCATGCAAATTTTGTGCACACTACAGTATACCACAGAAATGCAGTGAACATGCATTGAAAAAAACCACGTGAGAAATCTTTCCTAGATAGATTTTCTCTAGATATCACTTTTTTATTAGAATGTATTTGTATTTTGTATTATTGGGATGTTGAGTAACACTTCTTTTATGGCACCGTAGTTTGAATTTTGGTCGCATTTTTGTAAATTTGATACTAATAAAGTTCTTTTTTTTTTCTCATCAGGATTGAGCACGAATAAAGCTTTGGTTATTCAACAAAGAATGCGTGAAAGGAAAAATTTATTTCTAAAAATAAACCCGAGTATTAGAGTTGGATATGGAAATATATACAAAAATACAAATGGAGTGATTTTCAAGAGCGCGAAACGCAGGAAATTCCCGTTGGTGGACCTGTGGCACTCGAAAAAATGTGCGCCATATGTTTGCCACACGCCTTTTTGCGTCCTAGGTGCGCGGAGCAACCGCAGAGTTACCGAGCCTTTTTCAGATAAGAGTATTATATCTCGGTTGAATAATATGGAGGTGTATCGTCTGGTTCCTCATCCTCGTGTTTGTAGATATGTCCATAAACAGTCATGTGGTGGAATAGTTGGAGAGAAAGAAAACACCACCACACTTCGAAACATGCTGAAAAAGATATCATAATTGCTGTGTAGACGAATAAGTAGAATAAGGCTTATTATCATTTCCCACTTACATTAAACGAAAGTTGTGAAGGTTTATACAAAGCCGAGAGTGCGCCAGATGCATCAATTTGCGGATTGCGGCGCACATGTGACGCTTGTGGCGCACCGGTCATCCCATCTCAAAAAGTGTGTCATAGGCGCGCCATGCATTCGCCACACAACTTCATCGGCGCCACCGACGGTGAGAGCGTGCTAAGATCTTCTCACGGCAATTATTTTTTGGAAATCCAGATATTCATGTAATAAGCAGGCATAATTCTCCACTTACCAGGTATCATCAGTAGAATCGCGAGTACTATACTTGACGGCATTAACATGTGGCCATAGAATCCCAGACCGAGAAACAGTGTGGTGAGCGCGATGCAGAGACAAATGAATGTGGCCTGAAACTTGAGAATTTTATTTAAACACGCAGCTTTATTTCTATGTGGGAAGTTTCAACTTCATTATGTTGTTGGGCAAAAAGGTAAGCCAGTTCGGCGCGCCACCGTGGTAATTCACGGGTGCTCGAAAGGTGCATATCTGGTTGGCGCACCAATGGCGCATTAGTGGCGTCTAGCTCCTTTCCGAGTTCCTGGAGATAGGCCATGAAACTTCATACTAACCTGCCATAGTACGTGTGGAATGACAAGGAGTGGAACGTGTACTCGAACACCAATTGCCAATAATAGTGAAGTTAAAACACAGGATAGGCAAACTGAATTTGAATAGAAATGAAATGAGAGATCGTACAAGGAAGATACTAATACAGGAAAGTTTGCTATTAGAGTTACAGTTCTGTTCTGGGCGCCGCTATTCTTTTTCTCGTTACATTTTACATTATCTTTCAACCATGATTTGTGGTCTAAACAAAGTACATGTTATTACAAGATGCCTTGGCGCAATAGGTAGAGCGTTTGACTCGAAAGCGGAGGGCGCGGGTCCAAATCCGTTCAGCGTCAACTAACTACCGAAAAATACAGAATACGGTAACTGTTGTTATGCGGCACAGAGTAGCTACGGTAACGGTAAATACGGTAATTTTTAAAGGTTTGTAACAAAAGCAATAAGTTACCTGTCAGATGAAGCACGAAGAACCACCATCCTTTTCCATCAAAAAGGCCAAGAAAATAGAAATAAGTTCCGTCCATTCTTAGCAAATCCGGAGATTGCAGTAGCAAAACCATTGAGAAGAATACCTAAAGTCACGATGGTCTAGTCTGCGAAACTTCCGCGGAAATATCGCGAGAAATCCTGGCGAAGGCTCTGCGAAAAAATAAGTGTGCGGCGAAGTGCGTTTTTTTTTGCCGTGTATCATCGAATTCTGCGCGGCGCAACATAACATAACAGAAACGACAACCTTTCCTTTAGAAATGCAAGAGCAAAAGCCCATTATTCGTGCGCACAAAAAAAAAACACAAACCTCAATTGCGCAGACCAATTGAACTGACCGTGGTAAGGAGAGAAGCCCACATAAGCACATATCCTGAAAGAAATTACCTTATTTATATATGAAATTACCTTTGTTGTTTGCCGCACAACCTCCGCGCACCATGGCGCACTCGCCGCGCACAATGGGCGGGAAAATATTCGCGGCGCAGCGCTGGGGTGCACCCTCTTTTTTTGCAGCCACGCTGCCGCCATTGGCGCGCAGCGATGACGCGAAGTTCCGCGTTGTAAGGCATATATATGCATAACGCACCGACTAGCGTTCATAGCAGGGAAATTTTGACATCTATTAATTTTTGCATGAATATTACGAAGCACTATTGTTAAAATCACGGTATAGGCATAGGTATAGGTCATTGCGGAAGAATGTGGCAAATTTTACACAGTGAGCATAATACAAAACAATAGAACTAGTCTGTAAAATAGTAATTATTCGATGCATGTTAGTCATTTTATTGTTAGGGTCCTATGTCCCTTTCTATTTGCTTCGTATACTCCTGGGGACAAAAGAAGACATTGATATATTGCTCTGGACATTTGTTCTTCCTCATTTTTCTTTCAAAAACAATAAAATAAAATTCTCATCTTTTCAGTTTAACTTTTTGGAAATGTTTAACTTCATGACAGATATGATGTGGAACGAGGTCTTCACAGTTTTCTTAAACTTGCCTACTATACTAGTTCATGACTTCATCAGCAAAATGAAACAAAATTTATTTGGTGAGTCTGACTCATTTAAGCATCGTGTACAACCGAATTCTTACGCATTTATGCTAATTTTGTCGAATTTATCTGAGAGTTTTTATTCTAATTTATGTTCATTTGCATAGGCTGCATAAGAATGCTGGTGTACCCAATGCGTTTCAAAAACCGGCCAGTATTTCGCTTTTAAACTACAAAGAAGAATACGGTAGAGCGTAGCAAAGAAACATAGCAAAGCAACTGTCCAAAATAGCCTTATGAATTTTGTATGTCATGCAATGACCAGGATGACCAAATACTCAAACAGAAGGAACTATCTTACCGATGTGACAGAATAACGTTCATGTATAAAGTATAAGGTAACGTACCGACGGTTCATCGGCCACAATTTTCGGCTGTTCCCCCTGGAGACTTATTGAAACGCTGAATATGCGTTCGCGAACTTGCTGTTTTTCTCGATAGTGCTTCATGATTTCTTTAGTAAGTAGTGGTGTGAATAATAGATATGCGAAGCTATGCCGAAGCTTAGGTTACACTGACAGACCTGTCAGAAGCTTAGCCCGGCTAACCACTAGCGGCTTTTGCAGTTTAACCACACAGAACAGTTTATTACGTAGGTTTTAGCGTAGCAGGAATACTTCGGTAATAATTGCATGGAATACAGATATTTTAGGAATGCTATTTTAAATGATCCACTTTTGGCTCCGTAGTCCGTGGTAACCGTTTATAATAGAATGTGGACTTCGAAAAACAAATCCAAAAAAGACAAAGGCGTACGTAGCCTTGCATTCAAATGTGTGGTGTGCTAATGGAGCGAAAGCACTCCTTTGGGACCCACTAACGAGTGGTTTTAGTGAAAATTTTCCCTTCTTTTAGGATTACTTTTCCTTTTAAAACGGAATATCCCTTGTGGCTACGTCCATAGACAAGTATTTTCAAATAGTTGATAGCCTGGACTTGAAGGACTTGAAGCTGTTACGAACAGTTTTAGCTTAGGCTTAGGCTTAGGCTTAGGCTTAGGCTAGTAGAGTACTGTATTTTAGCCGCACAGTGTAGACTAAAATTTACGGTAACAGTGAATTGCTTTACCGTAAATGTAGGTAGGAATTATGTGCGGAATAGAAATACACAACGTGTCACATAATACAAGAATGTAATACCGTGATAGTTGTGATAATAATAATTAGTATGACACAATTTATAAACAGGTGGGCTTTAGAAGAACGACTTCACCCGTTTTAGGTAATATTTTTAGTTATGTTTGATGATTAAGGCGATGCAACGGGTTGAGATTTTGATTCGTCTGGGCGTAAAACGTTGAAGTGTGAACGAACACGCAAGCAAATGTCTACTAAACGCGCAGTGCAAAATTCTAAAAAAAAAATGGAGATTTGTGTCCGCTGCCCCGTCTAGACGGTCTAGAGTCGCGAGTTTATATAGAAAGATGTTCGTTCCCTTATATGCAAAATTTTTTGTGTCTTTGTTGTTTTGGTTAGAATGACTATAATGCGAAAGCATCTCAATTACTTGCATTCCTATGCATTTGTGCGTGGGGTCTAATTGGGGTCTAGTTTTTATTTTAATTTTTTGCTCATTTGCATATGCTGTATAAGAAAGCAGCGTACGCAATGCGTTTCAAAAACGGGCCGGTATTTCGCTTTAATTTTACATGGAAGCGCTTCCGTGTCAAATCATAATGTGTCAAAAGACTCAAAACTCAAAGAATCACATTGTAACCAAATTCAATTTTTCTAACAACACTTATACAAAGCGTGCTTCATAGGAAATGAGTGAACCCATTTGGTGACAATTCACTGGTTTCTTCGTGGGCCAGCCCATTTTGTGACCTCTTCGTGGCCAGCTTCGTCGAAAAGCGTCATCAACTGGCCTCAAATGGTCACGAACCAGTCATCGACCAGTAACCAGATGGTTCTTTCGTCAAAAACCATTTGGAGACAGGCCAGCGACGGGTTTTCTGTGGTTTCGGCAATTATTTCGTTTTTCTAATTATAATCGAAACAAGGTGGTATTAGTCGTGCAAGGTAATCCGAAGAAATTAATTATATCTATGTCATAGATAGGTAATAAGGCCAACATTCCAAATACACCACGTTAATAACATGTGCCTTTTCAATCGGTATAAGTCAAGTACTCCGCTGTCCATAAATAAATGAAGCCCTAGAACATGAAAAATTCCCTAAAGAGGAAAGCCCGCAGCACCAACATCAAGTTCGCTAAAACCCAACCTTACTTTAGTTACATTACACAATTAAAAAAGGAAATAGTTTTACGGCTTCTTGAAAGTTAGATTTTGTTCAGATATGGGACCATTGTTCTGTGGTAAAAAAAAAGAACAATTCCCTTTGCACGTATTCGGATAATCAAATGCGCATCAGCTCTCTTCTAATGGATTTTCGTGTTTGTTTTGTTACGCAAAAAAGGAGGGATTTCCGCTATTTCTCCTTTTTATTTTTAAATGTCGTTACTTTAGCGAAAAGTTCCGGGAAAAAATATACGTATACATATATCTTTGCGCTTTTCGTTTATCCTTTTATTTAAAGCGAAATACTGACTGGTTTTTCAAACGCATCGCAGCTGAACTCTTACGATACATGCAAAGTTGCTCGAATTTAGCTCGATTTTTTATTCTAATTTATGTTAATTTGAATAAGCTGCATAAGAATGATGGTGTACTCGATGGGTTTCAAAGAACGGCCGGCATTTTGCTTTAAGTTGAAATTGTAAGCCACTACATAAGTTGCTGGGATTTTCTATGTGCTCACATCAAAAGAAGTTGTCTCCGTGATAAAATTCATTGCAATTTTGTGTTGTATTGTAAGTAGTGACTTCCCTGTAAACTTCGGTGCTCGCCTGCATATTCTCAAGCAGAGAGCCACCTCCCTTGTATATTCATACTATTCATAAACATAATAATCACCTTTTTATCGAATACAATCACCCTACTCCGCAGTTCCCGTATGGCTTCTTCATGAGCTCGACTATAGCTGTCGACTTCGCCCCCATCACGGTCGTGCATACTGAAAGTGGAATCAGAATAATGAAATTGTTATGTACCGAATAATTTCGATGTGTGCGTTTACGGTACAGCATAAATGACTCGTAATAGGGCGAAGTGCATATTGTGTAAAAGAAACCGGCATGTAAGTTGGCCATTGAACAAGCTCGAAAAGGCTGCTGAAACTTCGCCGCGCACAAAAGAGGGTCCGCTGCAGCGGCGCGTCGCCATAGACGCGCGGATATCGCTCCAGTTTAGCACATTTTAGAGGGTGTGCGGAAGATGTGCCATGGATATGACGCTTGGCATTCGCCCACCGTTTGCCAAAGGGTGGTGCAGCCCCACTGTGGCGGACCACTCTTTCTGAGCGAGAAGATTATAATAACTGCAGCAATTTTAGAGAAAACATCTTTGGAGGTGTGTCGTGCAATATCTAATAAATAATTTAAAGGATTAAGTGGAGTGGCATCTAACACATTGTCGCTGAGTGAGCCTCGTCACGAAATTATATAATTAACTAGGAGAAAAAAAGAAAGTTGATATGCTATGCGGACGAAAAGCTATTCATAAAAAATGTATAAAACTTCATTTCTTGTTTGATTTGGTGGTTCATAATTGTACGATACGGTACGTATGTTGGGAAAGTACGAAAGTAGGAAAACTGGGCATTATGAACATTTTACTTTTCCCAATATCAGTTGACGGTCTCTATTTTTTTTCTACAGAAAAAACGCAAACGCAAAGAAAAATAAAATTGAATAAGGAAAACCAACTCTCTTCGCGGTGTGATGGAAATAGCATTCATCATAATGGACATGGCGAGCTGAAAATTGAAAATAAGACAGTAAGAAATAATTTTGTTTGATACGTTGTTTGTGAAACGTTTGTTGATTATTGATGTAGTAGCATTATACGACAAGAGTTCGCAAACCGTTCGCATACAATGACATTGATGATATTTTGCAAGATAAATGTGTAATTCTGGCTTATTGAAGATATCAAGAAAAAAAATTACCTTAACCGAGGGTTAAATAATTGATCCAGGGTTGGGAATAAGTAAAGTAAATCAGACAAGTTTTAGTTGTTGTAAAGATAGTTGAATTGTTGACTTTCTGAATAGTCGTTAATTGAAAAGGGAAAGAAATTTTAAAAAAAGTCGACCAAAAAAGGACATACGCGGAACTCAAAAACATTCTGATTCGTCTCTCTAAGGGAACAGTATAACAGTAAGGAGTAATCCTGGCCTGGCCGGAATCTAGGTTCCCTAAGTGAAAATCGAAAGTGTTCAAAGTTTATGTACAGTAATATTTTGTCTGTAAGGAAGAAGTTACCAGAAATTAGGGTCATTCTTGACACTCATAACCCAGATGTTTTTATGTTAACTGAAACTTGGTTATCCGACTCTCATAGTGACTCAAGCATAATTTCGCAAATTAAAGGTTATTCTTTATTACGAACAGACCGTATACACACAACTGGTGGCGGTGTAGGTATTTTGCTCAGATCTAAGCTTGTTCATAATGTTGTTTCACAGTTTAATGATCCGTGGTTTGAGGCCCTTATTACTGATGTATACTTTCCTCAGCCTCTTAGGATTGTGCTCGTATATTTCAAGCCCGGTGGCAATTTAGAAAATGTGGTAGCATTAACTGATTACCTTGCTCAGTTTGTCACTGTAGACTTTCCATGTTTAATTGCCGGCGATTTTAACATGCCGTCTATTAATTGGAACCAAAACTTGGCTAATGGTGCTGGGCCTAGTTTATTTCTAGAATTTTGTCAATCAGTCAATTGGAAGCAATACGTTCATTTTAATACGCGGCAGAATCATTGTCTAGACTTAGTGTTGAGCTCCGATGATATAATCCCAAACGCAATATCATGTTTACCTCCACCTTTTAAATGTGATCACTCTTTACTGTCCTTTGACATCTGTATTTCTGTTGATTCGCCAATTATTAGATCGACTTATGATTTTGGAAAGGCCGACTATGTGTCTATCTCCGCAGAGTTATCTATGATTGATTGGCCCTATATGCTTCATTATTTCCCGAGTGCTGACGAGTTGTACAAGTACTTCGTATGCTTCGTTCACGAACTAATGTTCAAGCATATTCCTCTCAAGAAAGTTTCAGTTGGTGGCATTAGAATTCCACGACATATAGAAAATTTGATACGCCAAAAAGAAAGACTCTTTACGTTGGTGAATCGTAGTGTCGGACACGAGGAAAAGTACAAGCTTGTTAGCAAACGGTTGAAAAGAGAGTCGGAAAAGTATTATGGTAATGTAGAACGTAAAATTATAGCTTCCGGCCAACTAAAGCAGCTCTACAAATATATCTCTTCGGGTACGTCGCGCTCTGTTGCCAGTAATCGTGCAGTTATTGACTTAGCGAGCAGAATACACGTATCTGATAAAGATAGAGCAAACGCTTTGGTACACTATTTTAAGTCTAATTTTGTTGTTGATGACAGTACATCTCATCCTGGTGCTTCAGTGTTCACTGCTCCTCATGTTCCGTTCCCCCCTGTTGAGATAACTCCTATCATAATTATGTCGCTCATTGACCAATGGAAGATCTCTTTTTCGCGAACACCAGATGGTCTCCCGATGCATTTCCTGAAGAATATTAGCACTGCTATTGCCAGCCCTCTGTCAGTTATTTGTAATCGTTCACTTCTTACTGGTGAAGTGCCATTCTTCTGGAAGTGGTCTGGTGTTATTCCTTTACCGAAAGGTAGTCCTAGTAATTGTTCAGTTAATAACTTTCGACCTGTAAGTATTACATGTTTTCCTTGTCGAATTTTTGAGAAAATTATTGTGAAATATATACTAGAATTTTCTATCAGTAATCAGCTTATTCCTGAGGAACAACATGGTTTCTTGAAAAACCGATCAAGAGAAACGGCAGTTCTTTGTTCGCTGAATGATTGGTCCCTTGCAATAGAAAACAAAAAGCAAGTGGACATTATATATTTTGATTTTGCCAAAGCATTTGATCGGGTTTCCCATAAGAAACTTCTTGCAAAGTTGCGTAATATGCAGTTTCCTCCTTTTATTTGTAAATGGATTGAAAATTGGCTTAGTGATCGTAAAATGTTTGTTCGCATTGGTGATGCTATATCAGATATCGTAGACTGTTATAGTGGTGTGCCCCAAGGGTCAGTTTTAGGACCTATTTTCTCATTATTTACTTCCGATCTAGCGACATCCCTAAGAAACCTAGGTGTTTCCTTCGTAATGTACGCAGATGATATTAAGGTTTATAGCACTATAAATGATCCTCCAGACCGAATTTTAATTCAAAGTGCCATAAATCTTGTACATGATTGGTCAATTGATAATCAGCTACCTTTGGCCCCTCACAAGTGTCAAGCGTTGTATATCGGCCCAAATAATCCAAAAGTAGATTATATTTGTAATGCAGTCGTTATTGACAAGGTAACACATCTCAAAGATTTGGGCTTTATTATGACCGAAAATTTGTCGTTTTCTAGACATGTTGCTTATGTGTGTGGTCAAGCAAGAAAGAGAATGTTTGCCCTCTTCCGCACTCTGAAAACTAGAAAGGCAAACTTTTGATTCTTGCTTACTCTCTTTACGTACGTTCTATTCTGGAGTCAGGTTCAGTTGTGTTTAGTCCATATAAGAAAAAGGATAAACAAGCTCTAGAACGGATCCAACGTACGTTTACAAAACGAATTTTTATGCGTTCCCAATTGCTCAATTACAATGATACACCATCTAGCTCTGATAGGGACTCTCTATTGAAGCTTGATACGCTTGCAAATCGTCGTAAGAAGGCAGACGCTAGAATGCTTAGAAAAATATTGGCTGGCAAATGTGGCCCCCACTTACGTTCATTGTACAAATTCAGACATTCTACTCTGTCCTCTCGACGTGGTCGTGTCAAAATATGTATCCCTAGAGTAACTAAAAACGTTCGTAGACATTCCTTTTTGCATAGAACTTCCCTTATGATTGAGAAAAATGCTGCTTTATTCCTGAAAATTTGTTGAAACAAATATTTTAGTTTTTGTAGTTCATTTTCACCTGTTTTTTATTATTATTGTTATCCATTTATTCGCTGTTAGTGGCCTTATATTGTCAAAACTTGCGCGATACTTTGTTGTCGTAATAAATGTTATGTTATGTAGATAACAGCATCGTGAATTTTTGTTAGCTCATTTATCTTATGGATTATGATAGAGTTTGATGCACTGAAAAAGAATATTAAAAATATTGCGCGCTAATCCATAGACCATAGAGGAAAAAAGTTACGAGCCGTAGAAGGCAGCAGGTTTAACGGCTAAGGCTTATGCTGGGACTTACACTGATTGTTAGTCATCTTCAGGTTTCTGGCTACTGTCGTACTGTCAAACGGTTCGTCATGGTGTCGTAATCTCCCTACCAGCCCTGGAAGACTGCTACACCTGACTGGCCACGACGAACGTCAGAAATTCCGTCTCAATTTGTATCTACTAAAAAATGGTGAAATAAAAAAGCACCAAGAAAGAAGACTGATGGGGGCCTTCAGTGCTACCATTTTCCAACCGCATCGAAATTTTGTAGTTTGTAGTTCGCGTACCGTGCTTTGAAGGCACAGGCACAATGAGCAAAAAGATGAAGAAGAAAGAAAGCTCTGATTGAATTTTTTCAATGAAAAGATCCACTTGGGACACAATCGATTGTTTATTGTAACTTTAGTAATCGTTTTGTAGTTTTCTTATAACGGTGGAATGGTAGTTGGTAGATTATCTTGTAGTTATGATTCACTTTGAAATGTGTGCCACACCTCGCGCGCCACACCGCCGCCGCTACGCCTTTGTGCGCCGCCTGCCCGCTGCTTCTTTCCGCCGCGAACTTCTTACCCAGCTGCGCGCCTTCCGCAACTGCGCCTCCTTCATTGCTCGCTCCTACCGCTTCCTCATCATATGAAGCCACTGAAATGTCAAAGAAGCAATCACATTAGCATAGGGCTTCACACTTATTTGTAGAGATTAAATATCGAATACATAGTTGCGTTGCTGCCGTTTTAATTTGGAAAGGGATTATCACAATCGAGACAAATTAGGGGGAATAGCCGCACTGAAATCAATGTAACAATATTCGGCGGAACCGTATAATAAGGTAATTTTGTTCTTTCAAAAGACAAACAGCGAAGGAAGCTCATCATGGACAACTGAATTCTTACGTATTTATGCTAATTTACTCGAATTTAGTTCGATTTTTTATTCTAATTTATGTTCATTTGCGTAAGCTGCATCAGAATGCTGGTGCACTGGATGTGTTTCAAAAACCGGCCGGTATTTCGCTTTAGGTTAAGAAATTATAAAAACATCCTCATACAGAAACACACTTGTTATTCATCTTTTTAACCTATTTGTTAAAGCTCCTGATCTAGATCCGGCGTTACACGGTGTGATAATTTCTCCTGATAACTTTTCTGTGCTCGTCTATATTTCAATGATCATAGACCACCGGATTATATTCCAATTCAGGTGATAAAACTAGAAGTTTTCTTTACGCACATCGGTCATTTTTAGCCGGAAAAGGCCCATCACATGAATAAGGGGGCCCAAACCGCCCTCTTAATATGATTTATTATAATTTGAGAAGAGAAAAATATTGGATTTGTTGTTGACGCCCACCACATTGCATCCGCGCTTTTATTTAGCGAACCGCTTTCTGAAGGCTAACATATCCCAGCCCGAATGATTTTTTTAAACTAAAAATAAGTGTATTCTTCCTGCAGGCTGTATTTATCGCAATAAATCGGTCACGATCACAATAAATTGCGCGCGCACATTTTTTTATCGTGAAGATTTTTACAGTAGATTCTTACAGTAGACTACTACAGTAGATTTTCTGATAATTTTGAAAATTTTCTTTTGGCAAGAGGATAGCTCGTGCCCGGTTGGTTTTTGGATTCAAGTTGAGGCAAGAATGAAGTGTTAAAGTCAGTTTTGCAAACTGGTTGCAAATTCCGTATTCCAGCTAATCCTGGCACTTCAGCAGAATAAGAAGAACTTTTGTAGAAAAGCGGCCCAAAAGTTTACATTTAAAACGACTTCCGTGTTAGAGGTAACAGCTTCTTTATTTGAGTTTATGCCTGAATAAATGATAAATAACTATTTTTGAGTTCACACTGTAGAAATATGTCTTCTTTTCAATGTTGAAGCGATATTTTCTAATAATGGAGACTATATAAGGTGGTAGAGGATTCGTGGTCAGAAGAAGCTTGCTTATGCGTTATTAGTGCTTTCTATAAATATAACACATTGTTTGTGACCACTCGACCATTCTAATCATTAACGTACGAGCAACAGAAAACCAACAGAAAACCAGCAAAATGCTTTACTTGGTTGCCTCATGGATTTGGTAAATAACATTCTTTTCGTACTGTAGTTTACTCTGTAGTGTAACTTATTTTACCATCATGTAATATTGTTGTGCTAGCACAAAGATAGCAGAAGGTTTGACAGGTTCTCCGGGTCTTCACTGTCACCGAAACCGTGGTATCCTTGTATTATTTTTCATTTCTGTACGTAGCCTTAGCCCTAATACCCAAGCTTTGCCCCAAAGACTAACAAGGCCCAAACCCAAAATTTAGTCGCGCACGTAAGGCGCACCAAGCATACCGTTTAGTACTCGAAGAGATATGTAGCTCACAATTAGGCTTAGGCTTAGGCTTAGGCTTAGGCTTAGGCTTAGGCTTAGGCTTAGGCTTAGGCTCTGTGTGTTATTTTGTGGACATCCTCAAATAGTCACCTTCCTCATTTGACAGTGAAATTTCTAGTACCTTATCTTATTTCGAAAGGAACGGCCTTTTACGTTCCTCTGCAACTATTATCGTTTTAATATGAAAAAGTGCACTTTTACAGCGAAATGAAAGGCTTTGTTCGACAAAGAAAACGTTGAACTTTTTCCATGAAGCCGCCTACTCTAATAATGAAAGAGTTGCGAAAACCACAGAAAAGATACTTAATAAAAAGAACATTATTTTGTGTCATATTCTTAGCACAGCGTGTCACAAACGGTTTATCTCGCGGCGACATTCATCTTGCAAATGTTTTCAAATATAAGTGTTGCTCCAAACAATTTTAATTACTGCATTTGCTTCCGACTGCAAAAAGTAAAATTTTCATTGATTCTTATTTTTCTCGGAGTTTACAATTCTGCAAGAAAGGTGCAAGTTCAGAGTAGGTGAGGTTGAACTTTGGTCACTGAGAATTTTCACCCATAACCATGCTTCTTCTAAGCGAGCATTGCGATTTTAAAGTGAGCTGGGCGGAAGCTGAAAGTTTTTTTTAAATCTGAAGTTGTTTTTCTCAGTTGATCGATCGTTTTGTGCTGTGCAAATTAGTGCTGTACGGCTGTACCACGAATTGCTACTCTTTCAGGTTTAAAGCGAAATGCTAGCCTTTGGAAAATTTGCATGTGATAAGCAAGTCCTATGTATTCCATGCTAATATTGTACGATTGCTGTGGACGATCGTACAAAATTAGCATAGGATACATAGGATGTGCTTATCATATGCAAATTTTCCAAAGGGGCTAGCATTTCGCTTTAACTTTGAACCAC
This sequence comes from Pelodera strongyloides, assembly GCA_036852015.1. Classification (NCBI taxonomy): domain Eukaryota; kingdom Metazoa; phylum Nematoda; class Chromadorea; order Rhabditida; family Rhabditidae; genus Pelodera; species Pelodera strongyloides. Next base: position 22,273 of record JAANDG010000327.1, on the reverse strand, counting down.
TGTTTATTAACTTTCCCATCTTCTTTCTATACTTTTTCTGAACTAAAAAGAAATACGTCACAAATTTCCCGCGCATTAGTCTTTCCCGACCCATTAAACAACATATAAATGACAGCTCATTTGCAGCCGTTTCTGAGGGTTTCTGTCAAAAACAGATATAGACATAGACAAACCTAATAAGAGCGTGGCATAACAAACATATACGAAAACGTAAGGTTTTCTTCACTGAGAATGTGCCATAGCCATAACTTAGCCATAACCATTTTGTACGGATAGTGCTGGTAATGTTGTGGTATTTTACTGTTCTTTAAAGGGACGCGGTCACCGTTTTGACCCTTATGTATATTTTGTGTTTTTGTTAACTGCACATTATGAAAAACATAGTTTTGGAAAAAATCCGACGAAAAACGCTGTTTTCAGCTAGAGATTCATTGATTAAAAAAGATGCGTCCGATCCAAGTCCACAGTTAGCCATAGAAAACCAAATGTTATAATGCCCGCGAGGTACTCGAACGATTAATTAGTTGAATAACGTTCGTCGAGTCATTATCAGCACGGCCATATGCTGGACAATTACTTGGGTTACGGTGCGTACTGGTTTAGGGACAAACAATTTCGTCATCATTTTACTCACTGTTGCCGCATTTCTTGCAAAACATTTTCCCAACATTATGCGTTATAAATTATGAAGATAGTAAAAACACAAAGTATACATAAGGGCCAAAACGGTGACCGCGTCCCTTTAACTATCGCGACTATCGGACCTCTTGTATTGCCAACGAACAGTGTCGTTCATTTTATTGCTAGTCTTGTACAGCAATAAAAGCGATAATTGATAATTGATAATTGATAACAATAATTGATATAATGATATCGTCGCATATATTATGGGAGTTGGTGTCGAAATTCTGGCTATTTCAATGCACAAATTCTGGCTTCTGGCCAACCGCCAAAGTCTGAGATGATCTATCATCCGTGAACTTTTTAATAAATTTTCTCAAAGTTAGTGTCTGGATTTGTAGTCCCAGGGGTAAACTAAACAACTATATGCGGTGTTTACGCTAACATTCGATGCACATAGAAAGGACTCTTCAAGGAAAAGAAAGACAATGGCGCGCTCTGATTTTTATGTGCTCTATGGCAATTTTTGTATAGTTTTTTTTTACCGTAATATGCAATGTAAATATATATATCTCTTCAATTTAGGTACAGTTTTTATTCTTATTAATTTATTTTTATGTATTAGCTAATGATCATATTTGTTACGTCCATTTCTGCTTAGGGCTTAGGCTTAGGCCCAGGTTCAGGCTCACAGATGTTGAGCATGGGAATTTTGCTAGGCGTTCTGAAACCATTTTCCATCATAGTGCAAGAGAAAACTAATATAGCTAGCAAAACCATTAGCCAGGGCTTTTTTGTGCTTATAGATCGTTAATGTTCTTAAAATAGTAAATATGCTTATGAAATGAGGCGCACCATTAGCCCATAAAAACCACTGTCATAAATCACAAAAAATCACGTCATTTATTTGTATATTGAAGCAAATTAAGCGTAAAAGACACTGCGGTTTTTGGACTCGTTATTTTTTTGAGTTGTTGAACTGTAAGGGTCACTTAGGTGTATTTCAACTGTCCACATATTAAACATACATGTTTCAATATAAATAAGCCGTCTATGTGTACAAGAAACCGTACCACAAGATCCGTCGCTTTATCGGCCCGCAACTCGTGAAATCGATAATACTATTTTTTTAAAGCGAAATACCGGCAGGTTTTTGAAACACATCGAGTACACCAGCAATCTTATGCAGGTTATTGCAAATGCACATAAATGGAACTAAATTCGAACAACTTTGCATAAATTCGTGAGAAGTCATGTGTTTCAAAAACCGGCCGGTATTTCGCTTTCAAACATGCTAACACAGTGCCGTTATACTTTTGAAACCCCTGTGTCATAAGCATATATGAGGTAGAATATGAGATTTTTAACATAGAATGCCTCAAAACCAAGTATGCATCTCCCTAACCACGATCTCAACTTTTGGGTCTTTCATTCTCATGTCGCCAAAAACGTCCGTCGAGAAAGACAGATGGACCGGCATATTCCCTTGTCTTTGTTCAAACAAGAGTCCGCGCCACAGCAAAATGTCGCCGTTCGTGTATTTCCCCGGGGACCGCTCTACCCCAGTTCTTTACCGAAAATCTGAAAAACGTGTTCAACGCAGAAACTGACGTGCCAGCATGTAGAAAAGTTACCTCTGGGTTATTCTTGAAATTTCAAAAGTGCCCAATTGGGTTTTGTATAGCAAAATACCAAAAAATTAGGAATAAACGGTGACGTACCAACCGTAGAAGCGTTACTTTTGGGTATGCGGTTTTATCATTTACATAATGTATTTTACAAAACTAAGATGGCACTGTCAACCCAAAATTCCGCTTCGAATGTGATGATAGATAATTTCGATGCATCTTTCTATTTTTGTTTTACCGGCTCCTGTTTTCTTTCCTTCTTTCTGAACTCAGTTTTTGCTTTGTCAAGTGCTCTTCTAAACTCCTTCTAAAACTAAACTTCTATTTCTACTTCCAAAAAAGGGGATCTCTCTCTTTCTGTCAACGCCTACTTGACAACTTTTGACAACTTGTCTTTGCAATGTCGAAAACACCGACGTTCCAGGAATCTTGCTTTCTTTCCTAGTTATTTTGTTCGTTTATATTTTACCCGTGTCTTTATGAGGGGGTGTTCTTTTTCTTTTTCTTTGGTAAACGCTTCTTACAAAATAGGCACTAGAAAGCGAACATTTCTCCTTCAGAAAGCATTTTTTCGATGGAAAAGAGATGGAAAAGCATCCTGAATTACCCATTATTAGAGCACATATAAAGCCATAAGGAAGAAACCCCCTAAGGTTCACGTGCTAGCATAGCGTAGTTCTTGATTTTAGTATTGAACTTCTATTTGATTAATGGTCTACTAATTAGTTTCTTAGTGAAAAACTAATACTGATACTGCCAAAGAACTCATGAATCGATTATCTTTAATAGTAAACTAGTTCTCTTTCTCTCCCTACATTTTGCTCAGCGTTAGTAGTAGTAGTACGTAGTACCGAATAAAACAATTGATTCGTGTTTTAGAGGACAAAACTAGATTTAGATGGACTCTATCTATATCCTCCCGTCGCGAAAATTATACGGAAGTCCCCGAACTTCCTTATAAATGTAAGGGGTCAACCATCATTATTCTCTCTTTTTTAGGATACACAGGGCAACAGCCTTACTAAAAATAAGAAGTTGTATATAGTAATTAAGTAATGCATGCAAAAGTTTGAATTTATATAGTAAATATTATGCATGTTTGTTGCTGTTTGTAGGATTAGCTGTCTATTTTAAAGTTACACAGACTGTGAGGAAAGTTGGCCAGTAAACCGTAAACGGCATCTTTTCCGCGCTTGTGCTGCTTCGTTGCGGTGTACCGCCGAAGGTGTGCCGCTAGCACTCCCTAAGTCATTGAATAAACGTTTCCTCCAAATAGACGGGAAGAAATCAAATAAAAGGTCAATAAATAAGCGTTGTTTATGTGTGGGGGAAGGGGTTCTTTTTTGAAAATGGAAATTAAGCTTGAGCTCTGACATAGGGGCCACTTCCTGGGCGATCACTTTACGTAATTGAGAAGGATTTGGACGGAGCCTGCTTACTCTAGACTTTGGATTTATTTTATTTTAAATGTCTAAGTTTTAAATTTTAATATACCTTATCATTTATGATATACTAAATCAGTCTAAATAGTAATGAGCGTATGACAGCAGAGATTCGCCCAATGAACACATGGTTACAGAATCAAAAACTATTTTTTAGAGAGCCTGTCCCCCGCGCAAGCTTGAGACTCTGCCGCAAGCACTTGCTGGTAGACTTAGTTACCAGTCTTGTTTAGCAGAGGTTTCCGTTATATAGTAATGATTATAACTATTATATGTATTATTGAGCTTGCGCACTTTATTCAATGAAAAAGTATGAAAATGGAAAAGTTTTCAATGAGAATCTGAAAGCAAAAAGTCAAAACACCTTTTTGCTTTGCCACACCAACTGCTTTGTTAGATGTTTTCCCGTTTCATTAGTGAGAAGTTCTGTCAATCAAGTGAATCTAATTAAAGAAGTTGAAGCCTCGTATTTTGTGTTGACACTGCCCACGTACGCATGTGTTGTTATGTGAAATATATAAATTTCTGCTGGTTTTCACTTCGAATAACTTTTTGAAAAATGACGTTCTTAGAATAACAGCACAGATTTTCTGGAATTCTCGGTACACCTTACTTTTTTCGTATAATTGATAATAGGGTTTATTTCAATTTTATTATTGGAAGTAATATTATAAAACATCTTATATTTTCAGACTTTCTTCTTCACAACTATTTGTTACTTTATTTTTGTAACTCCACTTCTCATCAGATGCAAAATTGTTCAATATTATTGTTGTGGATTTCGCTGTTTTATGTAAGGATTTGAGAAGTAAATAGAAAAATACTATGAGAGGGTTTTATTATTGTTTTATTTTATTTCACAAGTGGCAAATTATCTCACGTATGTCTTTTTAGGGGTATGAGCCTTGAGGAAAAAAGGTAAGACCTCATAAGGAGCAGTTGCCCAACATTGGTAAAAAAAAACTAAAAAGCACAGATAGTAAAAAGGTACCTCGATGTCGTCTCGATCGAGCAATTTACAAAATACGTTACTTATTTAACTTGTTCTACAGGAAGCCAACGCCAACCAAAAGGAGCTGGTCAACTACCTATTTCGGGACTATAAAAAAGTTATTTTTCCCTATTTTTCTTTATTGTATTACGTAAACGTAAGTTGCATTAACTTGTCTATGTGCTAGTTTAGTAAGCTAAATATGGTAGGTCATTACCCTACTTAATCAAAAATTAGTTTATATTTTGCGTAAATTACACAGGAACTTCGCCCTGTAAAAACCGAAGCATCCGGACCAACCAACGTCACGGTTCAACTTTACTTCAAACAAATACAAAAAGTGAAGGAAAATGACCAGATTATCACACTTTATTGCTGGCTGGAAGAGGTAAGTGCTATAAGCTTATGTAAGGTGATCTCATACCTTACAATATAGATACCTCTAAGGTATCTAAGGAATGAGATATGTTACTACCCTGTAGCACCACGTCAGCCATTGCGGTTGCAGTCGGCCCTCAATCTGTTTTGTATAAGTATCATCCCGTTGATTTTCATATTTTACCTCAATTATAGTATTGGACGGACGAGTTTCTCGTGTGGAATCCCGAAGATTTTTCTGGAATTACCACTCTTCATGTGCCTTCAGATATGATATGGAAACCGGATCTGCTAGTTTATAATAAGTATGAGTTACCTTAGATACCTCAGTAACTCATACTTTCTGTACATTTTATTAGTTATATATGTTGACCAGCGTTCTAGTCGTCGTTTTTTTATAGTTTTTTAGTGGGACTAGGGGATCTAGTTTATTCCTAGTTATTTAGTTAACTCAAAACAGAGTTTCCTATAAGTTATAAGTTACCCAATTTCAGTGCGAATATGAACGTTCGCGAAAATGAGATGCAGACCAACGTCTTGATAGAAAACAATGGGAAGATTTCACTGTTTCGAGCAATCATCACTGATATCACTTGTGATATGATACTCGACAGATTTCCCTTTGATCAGGTACTGTGTTTTCTATTTCTCGTTTTGCTCTTTCGGATGTATAATGAAAACCCTTGTTTGCTTATGGTCCAATAACCCTCTTGTAGTTTAAAGCGAAATACTGGCCGGTTTTTGAAATGCATTGTGGATCACTGCATTCTTATGTATTTACGCGAAGTGGGGTCTAATTGGGGTCTATTTTTATGCTGAATTATGCTCATTTGCATATGACGCATAAGAATGTTGGTGTCTCGATGCGTTTCAAAAACCGGCCCGTATTTGGCTTTAAACACAAAATGTATGTACTATATAACCGCACACTCAACAGTTGCTGAAGTGTTCATCAATGTGGCCTTAGGAACACTTTAAAACATTTTAAACGTGGCCAAATAGTTTGCTCGCGGCTCGCATGCCAACTTCCCTATGTGCTAGCTTTCTTGTTTCCAGCAAATCTGCTTCATAATGTTCGCTTCGTGGTCGTATGATGGCTCGCAGATAATGCTTCAGACTGCTGAGGAGCCAACGGCCGATCCTTCAGCAAACAGGTACTGTATGAATCAACTTTACAGTATTAGCGATAGCTAACACATTTATAATGCATATGGAATAGGGAGCAGAACAGTGTGCATTGAGAGATATGTGGAGAGAAAGAGAGAGGAGAGAGAATACAGAAGGAGAAAGCAAGCGAGTAAGAGACAGAGAATGAGAGAGAGAACGCAGGCCAGTTGTATTCACATAGATACTCTTTCTTCTTTCAGGAGTATTCACATGAAAGAGTGGTTAGTTTAGTAGATGCTCATTGGTAGAGTATGCTTAACATTTATATTAGCATGTTGGTTATCGATGTTGATAATGTATTTCATAAGCAACCCGAGGCCATATTCATTCACCAACACACAGGGAGCCCTCCCTGGCCTCCCCAGAGTGCGTAGGGGGTGCGAGAGCAGAAGTTATTCAGAGCGCTCATGAGCCTAGGGAGGGCTCCCTGTTTGTTGGTGAATACGGCCTCTGTTCCTTGTTCACATGTCCAAACTGTTCTCTAACAATACTGTCCTAGATCCTGTAATTATCATAATTGTAACTAATATGTATATTTCCTATTTTGATTGTCCTGCGGATTCAGTGTTCATCGCACGCTACACATCTATGTATGCATCTGCATAATAACTGTAAAATTTTTACTGTAAATCGTCTTTCCATAAAATAATGTATGTGTATTTCTAACGTTGTAAGGCGCGTTCTATTGCTGTCTTCTAGCGAACTGCACTAATTATTTCACTCAATCCAAGTTTCCACTTCATAAATTAAAAAAGAAGGTGAATTTGTAGTGACTGCACCCAAATACCGGAATCGCTGATGTGCAATCATCTTATCAAGCGTAAGTAACACACCACGAAACACCACGCTGCTCCGGCAAAAAACCTATACCTACGGGGCGGTGAACCCCTCCTTACTGTGTAAGGTGCGCGAAACGCGTAAAATTCCACTTGCCGCTCATGTGCGCTAAACGTGCGCCAAGTGGAATTGTACCCCTACACCGCATAGACAACCCCTTATTTTCGGCGGCGCGTGTGAGAAGTTTTGCTTTGAAATAACGGTCCTTGCTCCGAAAAAAAGTTGCTCGATTTTAGGACAAACCTCGCGGCGCTCACGCATTACATACCGAATATGGAGTGGAAGCTTATTGATTTCAAATTTCGATCGAATCTAAAGTAAGTTATAAAGGATTAAAAAAAGCATAAAAACAATGAACCGACTTTTTTTTTCTGTGACTGCAAGGTTCATTTTCTTACAATTAGAAAAAAATCGGAAAATTTCTTTTAAAAACAATGATGCATTATGAAAACGACCAATCACTGAGGTTTATACGGAAAGGGTATTCTTGAAATTTTTGAAAGTGTTTTTTAGATTTACGAGTTCCCCGAATCCATACCCAGATATTTCCTACTTCTTCGCTTAGGCCTAAGCCTAAGCCTAAGCCTAATTTTTGAAAGTGTTCTTTAGATATTACGAGTGTTGCCCGAATCCATACCCGGACATTTCCTACTTTTTCGCAATAAAGCGAAATCCTTCCTACTACTTATTCACTTTAATTATTCCCTCGACCTTTATCACTGTTGTCACAGTGATTGGATTCTTTACCCCGCACTCGTCTACTGGAGAAAATACGGAAAAGGTAAAGCGTTTTTTTCAACACGAAACTTTCACCGGTGCGCGGCCTACACAAAAAAAAACAGGTTGGCCCAGGTGCGGCGGCCCACACATTTCGGGCCCAGTGTAGGCCGCGCACCGGCCAAGTTTCCTCACCTCAGTGTAGTCATAGCATGCCCCCAATCCAGAGTACATGAACATGCCCTCCATGCATGTACATGCCCCCGATACGTTTCAAAAACTGGCCGTTAATTTATGGATTTTATTTATTAAATAACCCCAAGATGTAGACGTGTAGATGTATGACTTCTTGCTTTTTGATAAGTAACTATTTGCTATGGCTATGATGTTTTGTAATGTTTTCCATAGCTAGTCTGTTGAAGCCTGTATTTTGCTTGGAATTGAGCTATAATCAATTATCAGTTTCAAAACTGGCAATTAGAGTACTTTGAGAACTTCTCAGTTCATGAGTAACTGGTTTCAGGTGTCTCTCGGTGTCACCGCTCTCCTCTCTCTAGCAATTATTTGTAAGTTTCTTGTACCTTCGTGTGCACACTGGGGAAACTCCGCGGCTGCGCGGCGCGCCTATGGCGCAAAAATGTTGCGCGGCGATGGCGCGAAGTTTCACGGTGTAATGTTAGTCCTAATAAACACCGGCTCAGTCCATGTTCCAAATCAAAACACTGTGTTTGACGGAAAATCAAAATAATGTATGAAATATAACATAGAAAGATGCATTGCTTTACTCTGTGTGCCTGAAACCAAACAGAGTAGCTAGTTTTCCAAATCAAAACTATAATTGATCATCTGAATATTAATCTGTCAGATTTCGGTTTATTTTAGCTTGTTGAAACACCATGTTTTATGAAGGCAAAAGAAATGACTATAGAGTAATAGTTACAGAAGTAGCCTTTTTCTCTTTTATTATTTAGTTATGTAATTCACTGATGAAAATAGTTTAGTAATGATGGTATCGGACAAGCTACCGGCGACTTCGAACTCTGTACCGCTCCTCGGTAAGCGAACACTTACTTATTGAGCAAACACATTGGCAAGATATAGAACAGAAATCAGCAATAGAAATAAAAATAATGCTTTTGATGCAATTGTTTTCCTTCAAGGTCAATATTATATCGGCTTAATCTTCATCATGTTCTTGGCCACCTATTGCACCACTTTCACGTTGAGCATACAAATGCAGGTGGGATTTTCATAACAATATCTAAACACTGAGGAAACTTGGCCGGTGCGCGGCCTACCCTACACTGGGCCCGAAATGGGCTGGCCGCTGCACCTGGGCGTTTTTGTAGACCGCGCACCGTCCAAAGTTTCGCGTTGTAGGTCTGATCTCAAACTGGCTTGGAAAAGTTTACTAATCAAAAATAATAATTGTAACTTGTAAGTTATAAGTTATAACGATGTAATAATCCTTTCAGGGTAACGCTGGCCGACCTATTTCAAAACGAGTGCGCAGTTTTCTATTAAACATTCGCATGAACAGTAACTCGTTTTTACAATGGCAAGTGCTTCCGTTTATTGATATAAAGATGTTGTTGAATCCCTCACCTACCTAATTAGAACACGCAATTGCACAACTAATAATTACCAATTACGCAAATTATGTAATTATCTAGGTTCTTCGGAAGAGAACTGATGAACACACAGGAGAGCATCAAGATGCGATTGAAGAAATATGTGAGTTTGTATTTTTGAGTGGGTATATATTTTGAGTACGGTAGTTCAACGTTGGAATAGTCTCACTGTGTACATAGTTTATGGGTTTAAGATGTCTCGCATATTTCATTTTTCGCGGGCCAGAAACATGCAAACGCACAGTTCAGACTTGGTAGCGTGAAAAAAGGGGTGCGCGTTGAAAACATAACCCAAATAAGGCACACTTTTTTGAAAACATTTCGAAGGGATGTGTAAAGGGTGAAATGAAAAAGGGTGAAGGTAGTGCAGCGCAACGTTGGCTTCAAAGCCGCACTGACGGGCCCGTTTTTGTCTGCGGCGTATATGAGCGAAGTTACGCTTTGATACATGCAAATATTTTAGATCAGGAGTGAGATCGATGAGGTAAGCAGAGAAGGAGTGTAACTAATTTTATGCGATTTTAGCAGAACCTCGCTTAATCCCATTCCCAGGCCTTTGCACTATGATGTGTTGTTTTCGATTATTATTAGTTGCATACTTTCCCATGCTTTGTAAATAGTTAGAGAATGTATGGACTATACCTACGGCAACTTGTATAATCATATGACACCTCCATTCCTCCGCTTAAGTTAGCACTAGACTCAGAAATGTTTCTTGAAATTAAATGTGGTGCGGCACACATGACACAGTGTGCGCGAAAATAGTGCCGCACGGGCGCAAGAAATGCGTCAGTCGATGCTTGATTACTTTCTATAAATCGATACTTTATTACTTTCTGTAAAGTAGACTCATTTTTAGGACAAACTGGCCGAACTGAAAAAGATGTTTGCCAGTAATTTTGTGGAATTTCAACAGAAACTTTTGCACACATCAAATAGTGGGGATCAGTTGAATAGTGAAGTTGTAAGGAACGGAAATGTAAAGAAGGAATCGGTAAGTCCCTGGTGTCCTTACCGCACCAACATCTTAGGGTACCTTATGGTTAACGAGCTGACAGCAACTACCCCAAGAACTTTCTTCTTTGTTCCTACGGCTCGTTGATCAAATAAACATTTATTATTATTATTATCATTAAGTGAAATAATTGTTGATTAATTTGTAGGGTGGACTATTCCTATAGAGACATGTGCTCATCATTATACAGAATTTCGAGGAGCCGGTTTACCGCCTTACAATTAGTCTCAGCACATGTTTTCTAGTTTTAGCGGAACTTAATGCGGTTTCTGCCGAATACTATAGTTGTTGCACAAATTACCTTAGCGGCTCTTTTCGTGATAAAAAAGCAAGCATTAATTACTAACATTGACTCTTCACATCCACATGTAGGTCACAAGAATTATTGCTTTACTTAGTAATATGAAGATAATACGATATGATTTCAGCATTTGGGCGCCGGTTCGCCAATTGCTTGTCGACAAAAAGATCCGGAACTTCATGGAATTGTAATCGAAGTACTAACTTCGGTCAATTCAATACGACAAGATCTCACGGCACATGAACACTTGAAAAGGATAAGGAGGGAGTGGCAAATGCTGGCCAGGTAATCAATAACTAGAGTTATATAGATTGTTAAGGATCAGAGACAGATTTACAGAAGCTTTTTTTTACGAAACGAAACTCATTCGTTCATTTCCGGTTAATATTTTGGTACGTATTATTTCGCTGTTTTCGTTATTACCTCTCTCTTTGATTGTCTTTTGCGTAATAAATTATTATTACAGTGTCCTCGCCCAGTCTCTTATTTCTCTCTATCGGTATATCTATCCCATTCTCTTCCCATCTCTTTATCTCTATCTTATAGCTTTCTCTATCTCTCTCGTCGTTTTGTTCTGCCAGCGCCGCGTGATCAAGTCACAAGATTTGAATACTTATATTGTACCGATGAATAAAAACCATTTGCAGAATGTTGGAGAAAATCATCATGTGGATATTCATCGTATTCACGGTCTTCTTCGCCAGTGTAATGCTCTACGACAACCAAGAACCACCGTTAATAACCGACGAATTTATGCGGGACAAAGCCAAAGCTTGACCTATATTTTTAATTTTGATTGTTGGAAGTTGGAAATGTATAAAGTCAATAAAACGTATTTGTATAGTTGTAGCTTAACCAGAGAATTCATCATTTTACGTGGTGATGATACAGTTGTGACAAGCAAAAGCTTAAAATATTCTTATTGTTAGGACCCATTAGGACTGTACACTACAAAATAATCGGTCTCGGTGTGCATTTTTAGGTTTTCCTTTCGGCTTGATTATTCAAAACCTGACGTAGAAAAAACAGCTAGCTTTGTTCCGCATGCCGCATGCGCGTCATTAAAATTCCTCATGGCCGCGCGGCTAATTTATGCTAGTTAAACATAGATGGGCAATTGTTAGGGGTGGACGGCAAACATTGGGAATGGTATATAAACTGTGGAGACAGGTTGAGGATATTATTAAATCCTTCGATTCCGAACGATGAACAAGCTCGTCTGCTCTCTCGTCCTCGCCGTCGTCTTCTTTGTCGTGTGCCATGGTGCCGCGATCAGGAAGAACGACAAAATGGTTGAAGAGGTGTGTTTGCACATATTGTAAAGCGGTACGGCATGTGGTTTTGAACAGATGATGTGCAATTACATTCTCGTGGGTTATGTGCAAATTTGCGTTAACACCATGAGCTAGTCAGCTATCTCCTCGATGAGGCAGGATGTTACGGTTTGTGATCGTTGGTAAGAGGAGAACCGTACACCAACGGTATGAATAATAAACCGGAGCTATTTGACTTGAAGTGGCTCCCCATCCCTAACAGAAGAAAGACGAGTAGTACTTTTGGCGGTAATTTTATATGAATATTCAGAACAATGTCTTCACACCCGAGTGCGACGAGGACAGCGACCGCGAGAAGAGACAGTGTATGTTTTTGCTATTTGTTGTCACACCTAACCACGTATCTTTGATCCAATGGAGATTAAAAAAGCGTACATCTGTTCCCGGATGTAATCATTGGCAACGGAATAGACAATAAGTGTAAAATGCATGGTGATGTATTTGCAAATGTGCCCTTATATAGACATTGTATGGATATTAACTAACAATAAGATCCAGTGACCCTAAATAAAATTCGAAAATTACAGCAACTTTAATAATTTAATTCAGGCGGCTGCTGTGGATGTGGATGTTGCGGATGGTAAGTATCCCTTATAATAGAAATGCTTGAACGAAAATGAGATGATTTTCACTTCGGGTGTGATACACCTGTGGCCATATGCACGAACACCGGGAATATGATCGCAGCTCCCAGTGGGAGGTGAGAGAAATAGAGGGATCACAAGAATCAGAGACACACAGAGCCAAATTCTCCCAACCGGGGAGGCTCCCACTGTTCGTGCATACGGCCACTGATGATTCACGTCATATCTCGTAAGAAGACAGGAGAGGATCAACCCTGTAACTGTAACTCATACCGAATCACCTCGGCAAGGCGATTTTCGAACTCAGCTCGTCGAGACGCTATAGTATTATGTTTTATGTCCATTTCTTAGGTCTTCAATCAATACTACAGTATCTTTCGTAGCCGTAGCTTGCGGCTTCCACGACGAGTTTGTCAGACAAGCCCGCACCAAAAAGTTGCACCTCATTTGTCGCTCATGAAGTATGTTATTATGTTGGTTTTAGCTGCGGAACGTGCCCCACTTGTCCCCCTTGCAACATGTCTTGCTGCGGATGCGGATGTGGATGCTGTGGATGCGGATGGTATAATGTTCAGCTTTTTTGCAACATTGTTGTGCTGTGATCACAACGTGATCCTGAGATAACACACGATTATTTTTACATCCCCATTTACCCATTTTTAGCTGCGGAACTTGCCCGACCTGCCCACCATGCAACAATACTTGCTGCGGCTGCTGTGGATGTTGCGGATGCGGATGTTGCGGATGCGGCGGTTGCGGATGTTGCGGATGCGGTGGTTGCGGCTGCTGCTCTTGCTAATCGAAACAAAATTGTTCGGAACCTAGTTCGGAAAAGAAGGCTTTCCTAGTTTGTAGGCAGTATTAAGTTATTCAAACAATAAACTTTTTTACCTAATTCTGTGCTATATTATTCACCGCCAGTTCTGCGAAATATTACAGTAAGAAAAAGCTTGCTTTTTTGGTCAGAGAGTTGGGAAAAAAAGCGGCAGTATCAGCCAGATAGTACGTAACAATACAAACGACGAAAATTACACAATATTTACCTTCAAAAATTCGCAATTCCGAATAGAAATATTTGTGCAAAGTTGGCATATTCAACCCTAATTTAGAGCATTTGGCTCCCTAGTACACAGGAAAACGGAAACACGAAAAAAACACGGGTTTTGTGAAAAGACCCAACGAAAAACCCGAACATGCTCCAAAGAAACACCGATCACTGATGATCCGTGTTTTTTTTCGACCAAGTTCCGTGCTTATTTGGTGTCTGCACCAAAAAACACGGGTTTTTACTAAAATCTGAAAAATAATACATAAAAAAATCGTCGATTATGTTCGAAAAAAAACACGGATCATGAGCGGGTTTTTCGATGATCATGTTCCGTGTTTTTTTTTGGTGTTTTCCATTTCCTATGTAGAAAATTATATGTTGCTGAAAACTGTGAAACTTTTCTAAATGGTAAATCAGCTGTGAAACAACTTTTCGTAACTTTTTCTTTTCGTTAATTCCACACAGAGTTTGTTTCCTCTCCAAAACCGGCTTCTTTATATGCAACGGTATTTCGGTGAACTGTGCTAAATCATGGATTCTGCCACAAATAGTCCCTCCTGTATGTTTTATGTTTTTTTATATCTATATTATGAACAACATGATACTTGAAGAAATTGGACAGAAAACGCTGCTTTCATCGAGTATTTCACGAGGGAAAAGAATAGCCTTGTCCGTTCACTGATGAAACTTGGCCGATGCGCGGCCTACCACTGGGTCCGAAAAAGGTGGGCCGCCTACACCTCGCTGGGGTTTGCAAGTATGCAAGTATGCTGAAAATTTACCGTATCTTGGAACTACCCGAGAATAATCTTTTCATTTTTCATGTTATATATGCAGGTTTCGTGCAGAAATTCGTTAGAATTGACAGAATCACAGTCAATTTTTGGGATACTTCATGGGGTTTCCAAGTATCAGAACAAATTTACCGTTTTACGACTTCGCGAGACCCATGTATTAATTCTCATGTCAAATATTCAATTCAGGGAAAATACGGTAAATTTTTCTATACTCGGAAGGGAACGCACAGTTGTTTTTGGCATAGATGGATCCATCAAATCAAAAATCAAATCAAAAAGATCCATCAAAAAAATTTGGCCTCATCAAATCCCAGTTTCATGTACTCTAAACAGCAACGAACGCGCGGAATCCTAGCCCTTCCCACCTTCATCCCGCCACAAAAAAAAAACCCAAAAAAACCGAAACTTCAATTATTCTGTTCGTTCTAATGTCGTCTTTTTTATTTCTTTCTCTTCATTTCCTTACATTTTAACCTAATTACATTAACAAGTTTTTTCGGGCCTATGAACTGTGCCTTAGCCGTGCCACAACTTATTTCGTTAGTCTGACCAGCTTTCACTCTATTTCCAATATTTTTTTCAGATAACAATGGATAATGGCCCTGTTGATCTTGTTCCTCGTTGTTCATTCTTTCTGAAGAAGAAGAATAGGAAATGCAAGATGTTGGTCAAGCCTGGAAACCTTTTCTGTGGCGAGCATGCAGATCAAGATCCATCTAATACGGTTCGTTGCGTGTTCTTTGCGTTCCGGTAGCGTAGCCAATCATAATTTTTAAAAGTTTTAGACTCTGAAGCGATACGGGCTGGATTTCTCACGGGTTTTGTTCTTTTGAGCCCAATTGTTTCATTGTGGCTGTTGTTCAGTAACTCCGCTGATCAGCTGGTTGAACGCCGGCTTTGTTTTCGTCTTCAACCTTTTGGTCTTTATTTGCATCCAAAAAACACAACTTTCTATTTCTATCAGTGCCCGTGTTCGCAGAGTTATCCTTATGCCTCATGTTTTCGTCTGTATCTCTGTTGCTGGTGTACTCACTCATTGTTGTTTATTTGTCGTGGCACACTTTACACGGGAGCGGGGGGAGCGTTTTTTGTTAGTGGATTCTTCCGCTGCAAATTGCATTCCACACTTAGTTTGTAGGTTAATGAGTTACCTTATTTTTTTTTGCTGTTTTTTTGTTGTTGTAATTGCTTATGTTGCAGGACCGCATTTCGTGCCCTCTCGATCCAAAACACACTATATTGAAGGACGAATTGGAAGATCATTTGAAGTGCGTTACTTTTTTTATGTAAATTGCAAGAAGTATGGCTATTTGGAAAGTAAAAATAGTGTTTGTTCTTCATCGAGTACCTCAAGCATAGAGCATAAAACCCCCCGCCAAAGCGGCCAAAGCCAAATGCGGACGATCACCTCCCTATCCGTACATGTATGCAAATTAGTCTAAATCACCTCGTGATCCCTAATGTATTATATGCAAATTAGTCTAAATCACCTCCCCCTCCCCAAAATTTTGAGATGCGGACCTAATTTATTCTCTGAGTAGCTGGCGTGATGATTTGTGATTGTTATTTTGTAATTATAATTCAGAAATAAATGCAACAGTCGAGTACGTGATGCCCCTTGGATTGTGTTCAATTCTAATGCAGTTGTCGAAGAAACGAAATCCTTTCATCCAATCGATTGTCGACCCTGTGATGTGAGTTTAATACTTCTGAGGCCGTATTCACCAACACGCAGGGAGCCCTCCCTGACGTCCCCAGGGAGCTAGAGAGTGCGAGAGCAGGAGAGATTCAGAGCAGTCGTGAGCATAGGGAGGGCTCCCCGTGTGTTGGTGAATACGGCCTCTGAAGTCTAAGAATGCCCGTCTGTTCGTCAACATTTTCCTTGCCAATAGACTTTTTGCTGGATGGGGGTTGGGTTGAGCTTGTTCTTAATGAATGTTTTTAAAAGTTTAACGTGTACTTGTATTATTCAGGAAGACGTAGACCGTCTGGCACTCCTATTGGCGAATGACCGACGATTCTTGATCGAAGTGCCTTTACAGCAGGTTATTTCTTTTTCTTTCTTCCTTCTCGCTTCCTTTGAGCGTACCTATTTTTTATGGCGTAGTTTTACAAGATACAAAAAGGTACGGTTTTTGCAACTGAACAAAATCCTACATATTGTTTGAGTGAATTTTGTCACTTATGGTTACGGTATTTATGTAATTGATATATCCTTTCTCAGAATGTTTTTTGCAGGAATCGTGTACACCGATTGAGGAGCATCTGGAGCGAAATCCGAACTTTGGACCGAAATTACGCAAGCAGCTGCTTCAAGAAGCAAGTTTAATTGGTTTGTGTTGTGAATTGCCCTACTTTACTCATGGCCTTGCCCTGCATGGACCCTCGCAAATACATATATTTATTAACTATATCACGTTTTCCCCTTGTGGAGGTTCACGTGACGTAGGAGTTTGTGTGTTGGTTGCATTTGGTTGTAAGGTTGTTATGTATAGAAAATACAATGTCGACGGTTTCGTTCCAGGACATCTACTAAAACGAGGACTTCTAGTGAGTAGCCCAAAATGTTGCTTGCTGGAACTGGGCGCTGGCAAAGCTGAACTTACATATTGGATGACAAAAGTTGGTTTTACATATATTTTGAATTTTTTCTCTTTTTTTTTAACATTATTTTCTTTCGTATTTGAATTGATTTGTACCCCGAAGCCGTTTTGTTCTGTGTGTTCTCCTGTTTACATTTATTTATGGCGTTTTACATCACCTTATCATTTTATGCATTTTTGACGCCAACGTTGTTATTTCGAAATATTTCCAGGCCTCACCGCGTACCCGATATTTACTTATTGATAGAAGCGGATCGAGGAATAAATTTGACAATGCCGCTTTGAGGGTAATTTTTTTAAATATATATAACCATGCGTCCTTAGGTCGTAGTGGGACTTGTCTGAAAAATTAGCACTGGAACAGGGAACAGGGACAGTTGCCGATGTTTCGGGTTATTCGGGCATCAACTCGAATACAAAAAAAATGTTTCTCTTATCTAAAATTTTTGTTTATTTTTATTTACACTAAGCTTGCCTT
Organism: Pelodera strongyloides; assembly: GCA_036852015.1. Classification (NCBI taxonomy): domain Eukaryota; kingdom Metazoa; phylum Nematoda; class Chromadorea; order Rhabditida; family Rhabditidae; genus Pelodera; species Pelodera strongyloides. The sequence goes on along the minus strand of JAANDG010000327.1, from coordinate 4,701 downwards.
CAAAACATAAGCTTTTTTTGAGCCCAACATGCAAAACCCACTTGACATTCCCTTTAAAGTCCGATGTTTCGGTCACTGGGTAAAGTTCCCGAGCATTGTGCTTGAACATTGCGTTCCGTCGACTGAGCGGCTAACAATATACTTTTGATTGTTAATTTTTAATTCTCACTTGCATTTAACGAAGATTGTTTATTGTGCTTAATCCTGTATCCTTTAGGAAAATCCCACACTGGAGATTCATCGTATTCGTGCTGCGATTGAACATATTGATTTGACAAAAGTGCCGTATATCCAGGTGCGTTATATTATATTTTCCGAATAAATCTTTAAAGCGAAATGCTAGCCAATTTGGAAAATTTGCACATGATAAGCAAATCCTATGTATCCTATGCTAATTTTGTACGATCGTCCACGGCAATCGTACAAAATTAGCATAGGATACATAGGATTTGCTTATCATATGCAAATTTTCCAAAGGGTCTAGCCCGGCTAGCATTTCGCTTTAAATATGTAAGAATTGAAATTTTAGCGTATGGGACCATTCTAAGATTTTCATGCAGGCCTAACCCTTGTAACATCGTTGGTTCTGATTTCTGATGATTGTTGCCCGTTTTGTGCTGAAATTGTGAGTTGTCAGTTATGAGGTTGTTAGCCGACTGGTAAGCTTTCTTGGCATATGTCTAGAACAACCATTCGAATCCCCCGCGATGATGCATACAGTAGCCAGATAGGAGCCAAATCCTTTGGAATTATGACTTGATGCGAAGCGATTTTCTGAGCGGGGTTTTTGTTCGGAGTATTGTAGCGGTAGCCACTAGTTGAACGTGTGTTCGTATAGGTTCATCACTTACGTCTAACTTGTTTCTTCTGAAAACATGATGCGTAATGTTATCGTAAACGTTATCCATTAACGAGTTCTGTGGTTGTGGTTGGTTGTTAGTTGTTAGAATCGTTGTCAAAAGTCAAAGTGGGTGTCGGATCAACAACCGTGAACCGTCTTTTTTTTAGGAGTGCTCCTCGCTAGTTTGTGTGGAAAAACACTTTTGCGGCTCTGCGACTGATGCAGGTTTGCCTAATTTGACTTTGATCTTTGAACACATTCTTTTTTTTTCGTGAAGTTTTAGTGTCACATTTCAGTGATTGAAAAATAAAAATTGCAAATTTGTTGTGACTTTCGAGAAAGAAAATGCCTCTGATTGTGAGTCTTTCTCAGGTGTTCGATCGTTAATGGAATGTGTTCGACACGGACTTTCGCTGGATGGCCTACTTCTGGCGCCTTGTTGTCATCATAAGTTGAGATATTCTGAGGTGAGCACTTGGAGACTTCTATGTATTTTATGTATACACTGTATTTTAGCTGATTTCGTGTTGGATTCTAGCTATAGCGTTTCGAAGGGAGAGCCCTGAGGCCTGAGAATGTCTATTTCAGTACGTTGGCCATGAGTACTTGGAATCGCTTGGCCTCGGTGGTGAAGAGATTTTTGCCGCTCTCCGACACTTGTCAACGTGGGCCGTGTGTGGTTTAGATAAGGTATTTTGTGTTTTAAACTCCGTAGTTAGTGAAGAACCTTCCTTATATTTTCTCTGACTTATAAAGGTGAATTTCATGGTATGTGTTTAGTGTTTTGCAATGCTCTTTATCTCATATGAGGTAATTGCCATTTGAAGTTCGTGTTGTATAACGCTCTTTGTTGTTTAGGTGGAACATCTTAATAATGGACACGAAATGCCGGAAATCGACGCGGATTCGACCTCTACTTTGGATGCGAAGTCAAGGTTTGTTTTCTTGCTGTGTACATGTTTATTCATGTTTCCGTCTCGCTTCTTATTTTATGCAAAGTTCAATGTTGTAAATTCCCGCCTTGGCCACAACGTAAGTGAACTGTAAGTCCTTCCCACAACATGCCGCCTCTGCCTCTTTAGAAATGATTTTGTAGATCGGTAGAATGGCGCATGGAAGTCGGACAACGAGCAAAATTACTTATTGAAATGGGCCGTGTGGATTTTCTCCGAAAGAAACTTGGATGGAAGGTAGATTCTGATTCGTTGTTTTGCTTTTTTGGTTATGTATGTTCGTTCTTAACGTAACAATGCGTCTTCGGGTTATGGGAAGACCAGAAACTCTTTTGTCTACGACGTAAATTTGTGAAGCTTTTAGGTTTTTGTTTACATTTTTTAAGCGTTTAATTGGTATACTAAATACTAATCAATAATCATGTGTTTTTAGGTTGACATGGTGCGGTTCGTACGTGAAGAAATCTCGCCAGAAAATCTTTTGATTGTCGGAGTTCGTGATGGTATTTCAGGAAAGTAGTCGTTTATATTTATGAATTGTTATTGTTAATATTTTCGTTGTTAGTTGTTTGAGATTGCTTGTTTTTGGTGTACTGGATAAAGTCTTAAATTATTTGGGTATTGTTTGTATCTTTTTTTCAACAATCTGCCGTACATATACGGTTGAATATTTACAATGTTTTGTTGTTATTTGCTTTTGGTATTGTACCATTGTACGATTCGCCAAATCTAGTTGTATAAATTTTTCGTCGACTTCTATAGTTTTTATATATTTGATATGGTGGACGTTGCCAATTGGAAGTAATCTAGTCAGTATCCATATGTATCGAAAATCACTCCATAATTACTGGTGTAGGTGACTGTTTCGTGACTGGTTCGTGTGCGTTTCACAAACCACGCACAAAACGGATGCATACATTCGAACTAGATGTATCTAATAGACTTGTTTAATTTTGATGATATTGTACAATTGGAGACAGTCACCGAATTCCATTTTTTTTGGTTCATAAAGTTCTTCACGCTTTGAGTTGTTTCGTTTAGATGCGATTCCTCCTCCGATCCTCATCATTGATTTCCTCGGCTGTCCGTCAGTGCCAAACCGACGCGTCAAAGAGAAAGAAGGTGTTCATGGACATTGCGATTGGAGGCAAGAATGCGGGGAAGCTTGTCATTGAGGTGAGTCTTATGCCATAGAAGCTTGGGATTTCGAGTACTGAACGATTGAGCCACGCATTTACATCTAAATACTGGCCGTACTTTATTCTAGTTTTTGTTTGCAACCGTTTTCTGTAGTGCTCGACGTGTTCTGGGAATCTGGAATAGATGCGTTATCTAGGCGTTTACACTATGAGACGTATGAGAATGAGTATGAGATAGAAAAGAAATGGAATCTCGATTAGTATCTGAATCTGATCACATCTTCATAATTCCTGGATTCGGAGTCTCCGTGTGATGTGGTAGGACTGATTTTGATCTGACCACTCGTTTCAGCTGTACAATGATGTAGTCCCGAAGACTGCCGAGAACTTCCGTGCCCTGTGTACCGGCGAGAAGGGAGTCGGAAAGATGGGCAAGCCGCTTCACTTCAAAGGATGCGCGTTCCATAGGATCATTCCCGAGTTTATGATCCAGGTTTGTGGATTGCTGATTATTGGCCTTTTAACTTTTTCTAAGCATTATATTTATGAATTGTTTCTTGTTTCTGTACTATTTGTTGAGATTTCCTGTTGATGCAAATGGAGCGGTGGAATAAGCCAACGGTTTGATTATGTATGCTACTAATTGTTGGAGGATATGTAGGACATGTTGCTTGTGTTGTTTGTAGTTATCATATTCCTACTTTTGTGTCCTTATTTCCTTTCAATAGATCTCATTTGTTTTTCAAACATTTTACTCTGTGTTGCCTTTTGTGCGCATCTCCCTGATGTAATAAATTATCATATTCATTTGCTGTGACTCTAGGGTGGTGATTTCACTCACGGCAGTGGAGTGGGCGGTGAGTCGATCTACGGAGCCAAGTTCCCCGATGAGAACTTCCACCTGGCCCATGATGGACCCGGAGTTGTGAGTTTCATTCGTTGTTTTCATAAAAAAAATTCTCTTCCACTTCCTCTTTACCTAGATGGTCCAGATCATCGGTTATTATGTACTACTTGTGTCAAGTGTTGTGTTTGAGTGCTTTAGAGAAACTTTTAGAATGTAGTTTTTGGCGGTTTTGAGCTTTGGCCTTTGACAGAGCTTTGTTCACGTTTTGATGTATTTAGTTTAAATTTGTGGCAATTCTGATAGTGAATGGATTCAAATATTTGAATGCATGTTTATTGTGTGTATTTTTCTAGTTGTCGATGGCCAACTCTGGACCTAATACGAATGGAAGTCAATTCTTTATCACCGTTGCTGAGACTGAATGGTATGGTTATGGCACTTCTTATTCTGTGCCGCTGAATGTAGTGACACTCAGCCAGCCAGCTACGTTATACAATTTTTTTGTATGAACAATATTGTTCTTAAATCGGAGTATGAAGTATGGAGTTTGAAGTAGGAAAAAAGTAAGAAGTAACAATAACAATTAGTAAGTAAAGGTAGAGTAAATGATATATGTCGACAGAGAACTGAACTACTGCCCGGTAAGGCCAGCCCTCGCGCTTCTTTTCTTCACGGCTGCATGAACATGAGTGTCCTTACCATAATATTTAGGCTAAACGGTAAACACGTTGTGTTTGGACGTGTCACTGACGGTATGGACGTTGTCAAGCTTGTCGAGGCACAGGGATCGCGTAATGGAACCCCCAAACAAGAGGTACATCATATTGTAGTGAAAGAGCTAACCAGTTTTTGTAAAGTGTTGGTTTGGTATCAGAAACAAAACATTGATTGAAGAGAAGAATCCCTAAGGCTCAGTGCTTG